>MCJB01048376.1:41065-60389 GCA_002018475.1 Nicotiana obtusifolia | reverse complement strand
TAATTAGAGTTACAAATTTACATAAGGAAACTTTGATACATTATGCTAGACTTCAACAAAAAAAAAACTACTTGAACTCTAACACACTACACCGAAATTTCAAATTTGAACATATGAACATCAACATACTATAAATAGAGTTATAAATTTACACAAAAATGAACTCCAATATACTGTGCTGGACAGAAGTTTTAAATTTGAACAAATAAATATTAGCACTATAAATAGAGTTAAAAATTCACACAAAAATAAATTATGCTGGACTTGAAGAGGAGCCTTGGCGTAATTGGTAAAGTTGTTGCCATATAACCGGAAGCCTCGGCGTAATTGGTAAAGTTGCTGGCATGTGACCAGGAGGTCACGAGTTCGAACCGTGGAAATAGCATCTTGCAGAAATACAGGATAAGGCTGCATATGATCGACCCTTGTGGTCTGACTCTTATGCTGGATTTCAACAAAAAAATTACTAGAACTCCAACATATTATACCGGAGTTTCAAATTTAAACAAAGGAACATCGGCAAACTATAATTAGAGTTACAAATTTACATAAGGAAACTTTGATACATTATGCTAGGCTTCAAAAAAAAAAACTACTTGAACTCTAACACACTATACCGAAATTTCAAATTTGAACATATGAACATCAACATACTATAAATAGAGTTACAAATTTACACAAAAATGAACTCCAATATACTGTGCTGGACAGAAGTTTTAAATTTGAACAAATAAATATTAGCATACTATAAATAGAGTTGCAAATTCACACAAAAATAAATTATGCTGGACTTGAATAGGAGCCTTGGCGTAATTGGTAAAGTTGTTGCCATATAACCGGAAGCCTCGGCGTAATTGGTAAATTTGCTGGCATGTGACCAGGAGGTCACGAGTTCGAACCGTGGAAATAGCATCTTGCAGAAATACAGGATAAGGCTGCATATGATCGACCCTTGTGGTCTGATTCTTATGCTGGACTTCAACAAAAAAATTACTAGAACTCCAGCATATTATACCGGAGTTTCAAATTTAAACAAATGAACATCGGCAAACTATAATTAGAGTTACAAATTTACATAAGGAAACTTTGATACATTATGCTAGACTTCAACAAAAAAAAAACTACTTGAACTCTAATACACTATACCGAAATTTCAAATTTGAACATATGAACATCAACATACTATAAATAGAGTTATAAATTTACACAAAAATGAACTCCAATATACTGTGCTGGACAGAAGTTTTAAATTTGAACAAATAAATATTAGCATACTATAAATAGAGTTACAAATTCATACAAAAATAAATTATGCTGGACTTGAAGAGGAGCCTTGGCGTAATTGGTAAAGTTGTTTCCATATAACTGGAAGCCTCGGCGTAATTGGTAAAGTTGCTGGCATGTGACCAGGAGGTCACGAGTTCGAACCGTGGAAATAGCATCTTGCAGAAATACAGGATAAGGCTGCATATGATCGACCCTTGTGGTCTGACTCTTATGCTGGACTTCAACAAAAAAATTACTAGAACTCCAACATATTATACCGGAGTTTCAAATTTAAACATATGAACATCGGCAAACTATCATTAGAGTTACAAATTTACATAAGGAAACTTTGATACATTATGCTAGACTTCAACAAAAGAAAAACTACTTGAACTCTAACACACTATACCGAAATTTCAAATTTGAACATATGAACATCAACATACTATAAATAGAGTTATAAATTTACACAAAAATGAACTCCAATATACTGTGCTGGACTTTAACAAAATAAATGCTTGAAGTCGAGCATATTATACCAGATGTTCACTTAAATATTACAGTACATAGCAGAAAAAATCACAAAAAGTCTATGGCAAAATAAATATAATTGCATGGAAGAATACATAGCACAAAAAATACATCATTATTCACAAAAAGCAAAAACAAAATATTTTCAAACGAAAAATTAAACCCTGACATTAACAAACCGAAACTAAAACAGATGAAGCAATATTTTTTGCGAAATAACTACTAAAGCTTAATTACCCAGACAAAATTAATAACCGAACTCCGTTTTTCATGCAGTGGTGAACTACACGAATTTATCACTTGAAATCATAGACGAAACATAATTGCATTCATTTTTTTAATTTTAAAATCGTAAACATTGAAGACCCATTAAAAGCAAAAGGGCAAAAACATCAATTCGGGGTACTTTTTAGCTGGAAGTAGCTAAATATCAATGATATTTTTTTTCGTTGGTTAATTTTCAATTAACAACCGTAAAAATGGCTAGCTCATACAATTTTGACAAAAACTTTCGAGAAAATGATACTGTATAACCGCTTTCAAAATAGTAACTGAAATATATATATATATATATATATATATATATATATATATATATATATATATATATAGATATATATATTTATATGTTATATACGAAAATATATAAATTTTATACATTTTGACAGCTACTAAATATATAAATTATTTATTCAAATATTTTCTGCGTGCTAAAAATTATCTTCCCAAAACTTTCTAATTTGGGTGCCCATCCTTTGGAAGTTGGTAGCGTGAAGGACCTGACCCAAAGACCCAGATGACATGACAACAATTATTATCATCATCATCAATCATTATCATCATTAGTAAAAATTGTGTGGGAAAGCCACTTTTTGCGGTGGTCTTTAAGCTGTACCGAGTCCTCAAAAAAATTTGCATCTGCACCCGTTTTTATCTTAAAACAAATCAGCAGTACTATTTTGTCCTCCATCATCAAAGATATGGAGTATCTATACCCCTAAAAGATATCACCAAAATATGGCGCCTCATGTGAAACGCCCTCCATCGCCCTGATCTTCCACCACCTCCGTCGCTACTATCCAGAGATCACACCTCAGTTTTCAAGACCTTCCAGATACCGCGTCCTTCTATTTTTTCTCCCCTTTTTCCTTTCTCTTACTTTAAGGCAGCGTTTTGTCCACAAAATCCTAGAATTTCACCTAACAATCCTTGGCAAACAGATCCATATCCATCATTTGGTAGTTTAGTTTTTCAGTCCGTGATTTGGATCCACTGATTTGATTGGTGTTCACTTCCTTTAAATTAATACTAGTTTTATATTTCAGGAATTTGACTGTTCGACTCATGTTTTTGGGTTGTAATACATGGTTCCATTGGTGTAAGAAAGAATAGGAAGAGAATATTTTTCTTAGAGAATGGTAAAGTTGTATTAGGCTACTTAAGGTCACTTGAGCTAATTATAATTATCAATTACATCTCTATTTATACAACTCAAAAATCTAATTTAAAAGTCTTGGCACAAATAACTACATACATGTATCACAATTCACTAGATACATGTATCACAAACTTTTAAAAGATTTCTTAAAAAACTAAAAGATGATATTGAAAGACTAAATGATATTCTTAAAACAATAAAGAACTCTTAGAAAACATAAAAGTCAAGGATAGTATCCTTGTGAATGAATTAATTCCAACACTCCCCCTTAATGCATTTGCTTGACAACTTCAATGCGTTCTCGAAGATAGCAAACTTTTCTTTAGGAAGTGCTTTGATGAAGATGTCAGCAAGTTGTTCTCCTGTTTGGCGATAATGCAACTGAATTTCACATTTCTCTTGTGCTTCTCGGATAAAATGGTACTTGATGGAAATATGCTTCGATCTTTCATGGTTGACCTGATTCTTGGTAATGGCAATCGCTGATTTGTTATCGCAATACAAAACAGTCCCTCTTTTTGTTTCCATCAATATCTTCAAGAATTCTCCTAAGCCAAATAGCTTGAAAAGTAGCCTTAGCTGCTGAGACATATTCTGCTTCGGCAGTGGATTGAGCAACAACACTTTGCTTTTTTGACAACCAAGAACAAATGCTTGAACCAAATAAAAAAGCATAACCAGAAGTACTCTTCATGTCATCTATACTTCCAGCCCAGTCACTATCAGAATAGCCAATTAAGTCCAAATCTCCATCAAATTTGTACATTATCCTATAATCCATTGTTCCTTGCAAGTAGTGCAGAACACGCTTTGCAGCTCCAGAATGCACTTGGCTTGGTTCTTGCATGAATCTGGATAATAAACTAGCAACAAACATAATGTCAGATCTTGTTGAAGTAAGATATAGCAGGCTTCCAATCAAGCTCCTGTAAAGTGAGCTATTAGCTTTCTCTGCTCCATCATCTTTTTTGAACCTCTCATTTGCTGCTAATGGTATGGCCACAGACCTGCAATCCATCACTTTAAATTTTTGAAGAATACTTTAGTATACTTCTTCTGAGAAATAAAAATTCCTTCTTCCACTTGAGAAACTTCAATGCCAAGAAATAATGTAGCAACCCAAGATAACTCATTTCATAGGTTTGCATCATATCTTACTTGAATTTCTGCATCATCTTCATATCATTTCCTGTAAAAATCATATCATCCACATAGAGACAAACAATGATAATGCTACCATGTTCTTGCTTCACATACAAAGTGGCTTCACTTTTACTTCTCTGAAAATTATTTTTCAGAAAGTATGTATCAATTTCATTGTACCAGGCTCTTGGTGCTTGCTTCAGCCCATAAAGAGCTTTTTTTAGCCTATACACCTCTTCTCCCCCTTGAACAAAAAATCCTTGAGGTTGCTTTACATAAATTTCTTCATCAAGTTTTCCATTTAGAAATGCAGACTTAACATCAAGTTGAAAAATCTTCTATTTCTTTTGTGCAGCAACAACAATCAAGATTCTAATTGTCTCAAGACGTGCAACTGGAGAGAAAGTTTCATAGAAAAATCAATACCTGGATTTTGCATGAAACCTCTAGCAACCAACCTTACTTTGTGCTTTTGAATTTCTCCTTCTTGATTAAGTTTGATTTTGTAAATCCATTTTAGACTTACAACTTCTCTTTCTTTGGGTACATCCACAAGCTCCCAAGTATTATTTTTCTCAATCATTCGAATTTCTTCTACCATCGCTTTCTTCCAAACATCATGATTTACTGCCTCCTCATAATTTTCTGGCTCAATACAGGAAAAGTTACATCTTTGATAGATGTCACTCAACATTCTTGTTCCTCTGGAGGTGGTTCTTCATCTTCTGGATCTGAGATTTCTCCCCCTTGAGGGACATCTTCCTCTTCCTCATCCTCTTCTTGACTTGGCACCTTTAAAGAAATGATAGAAGTATTCTCCACCTTTTTATCTTTCCAATTCCATGTTGTTTTTTCATAAAAAATGACATCTCTACTAACAACAAGTTTGTTAGTTTTGACATCGAGAAGCCTATAGCCTTTTGTCACATCACTATAACCAAGAAATATGCATTTTTGACTCTTCTCATCCAATTTTATTCTTTTTTCAGCAGGTATATGAGCATAACAAACACACCCGAAAATTTTAAAATAACTTACAGAAGGTTTTATTCCACTCCAAACTTCAACTGGTGTCTTGTCCTTCAATGCCTTTGTCGGGCACCTATTGAGGATGTACACTACTATATGTATTGCTTCTTCCCAAAAATATTTTGGCAGCCCTTTCTCATTCATCATCGTTCTGGCCATTTCGACATGTTTCTCCTTTCAGATACACCATTTTATTGAAAGAATAGGAAAAGAATATTTTTCTTAGAGAATGCTTAAGTTGTATTAGGCTACTTAAGGCCACTTGAGATAATTACAATCATCAATTACATCTCTATTTATATCACTCAAAAAACTAATTTAAAAGTCTTGTACAAATAACTAGATACATGTATCACAAACTTTTAAAAGATTCTTGGAAAACTAAGAGATGATATTAAAAGACTAAATGATATTCTTGAAACAATAAAGAACTCATAGAAAACATAAAAGTCAAAAGTAGTATCCTTGTGAATGCATTAATTCCAATAATTGGTAGTGCTGCCTTCTGCCTGTACACTTGCTGGATCGGGATTATTAAAAAAACTTTAGACTTGGGCATCTGAAGTTCGCCAATAGCAGCGCCTAACTTCAGACTCAAATGTATGAAGTTTATACTTTAGTATCTGAAGTATATACTTCATATGTTTGAAAATCTTAGCCAAATATCTGAAGTTCATAACCAGATGTCTGAAGTTTATAACAAAATTTATACCAAAATATCTTAAGTTTGTATTAAAATAATTGAAGCTCATAGCAAAATGTCTGAAGTTCATAGCAATATGTCCAAAGTTTTCTTTTTTTCTTTTTCTCTCCTCGTTGCATGTCATTTTTATTTTGTTTCTCATCAAATTTAGATTTCCTTCTCTTTTCCTTTAAATTATTTATATTTTTAATAATTCAAGGGTATTATTTAATAATTTGATTATGCCGACTCTTATTTTTGTTTTGGTTGACCAGAGTTGCTGGATAGCTCTTCTTTCTTGTTTTGGTTGATCTTAGTACTAGTATATATTCATGTTCAATTTCTTAAAGGATATTCTTGTCCAAGTATTAATCACCTATGACAGATTGGGTACAGGTTCAATAATTTTTAAAAAATGGATATACCTTAAACAGTGCCCTTAAAATAGGGTATTAGTGCACTTCCCCATCATCATTATCATTATCATCATTGTCGTCGTCGTCATTATCATCATAATTATTATTATTTTTTGGGTAATAATTGTGAATAACCATTAACAAATCAAAAAAACACACCTAAAGAGCACCTACTAACTATATCCACCTTCCAGGAAGGGTAATATAGCTAGATAGGCCTCCGAGAGAACATCCACCTAGTTACAAAGTCTTTGCATCAAATCTCTACATCTATGAGCTTTCCTAGTCTCTTTTAAAAAAATAATTCTATCTACGACCTCTTTTTTTATATGTGCTACTATATAACTGCTATTTACAGATTGATCTCTAAATGACTTCCAATTCCGAGCCTTCCAAATGCGATATATTGTAGCACTCCAAATAGCAGCAATGACTTCCTTCTTGAACTGAGGCCATCTCCTCCTCTTGAACCATTCCGGCCTATGCTTCACTCCTTGCTGTTGTCCATTGATTCTAGTCCATGCTGCAAATCTGTTTCTTATCTCTATGCACCGTCCGCACTCTGAGAACAAGTGCAGGTGTGATTCGATGATATTCTCATCACATAGGCAACATATGGTATCATCTACATGAATATTCATCTTCACCATTCGATCTTTGGTTAATAATTTGCTTTGTACTGCTAACCAAAAGATAACTCTATGTTTAGGTTACATAACTCTGCACCAAATTAAATCTGTTGCCTTCATTTTGCTCAAAGTCCCTTGCAAAGGAATGTAGCTATTGCTAACAGAGTAGTTCCCATTAGGTGTCAATTGGTATTTATCTTGTACATACCAAGTTGACATGTCCTATTTTATAGCATTAATCTTCTTCCAGTACCAGCTAGAATTTTGAGAAGGAGAATGATTCCAAATATCGTTTTGATTTCTCATATAGAGGCCATTGACCCACTTTACCCACAACACATCCTTCTTTGGAGCTAACTGCCATACTAATTTCCCAACAGAAGCCACATTCCAACACCTGCTGCTTTAATATTGAGTCCACCAAATCTCTTGGGTATGCAAACTTTCTCCCATGCTACTAGTGTCATCTTCCTTTTCTCATTTGAGGAACCCCATAAGTAACTTCTACACATTTGATCCACCTCTTTCAAAATACTATGGGGAAGAATAAACACTGCACCCTAGAAATTAAAAATAGAAAACAGAACAACATTTATGACTTGCAGCCTGCCAGCATATGATAACTGCCTAGAGTAACTGACATTTATCCTATTTGTGAGTTTTTCCACCAGTTGGTGACATTTCATTCTACTCCATTTCTTTGAGGACAATGGTAATCCCAAATATCTTATGGGAAATGTACCTAATGTGAAACCCGTTTGATCTAGTAGCACCTGCTTTGTTTGTTCATCCACTCCAGCAAGAAATATACTCGACTTGTCTAAGTTGGTCTTTAGCCCAATAGCATGACTGAAGTGTTGTAGTGCCTCCATAACTGTTACTGATGCATGATCACGTTTACAAAAGATCATAAGATCATCAGCAAATATTAGGTGAGTAAGACTGTTTACACATGGCATGGAACTTAAAATCAGGTAAATGACTCATTTTTTTAGGAGTTCTGGACAAGTACTCCATAACAATCACAAATAGCCGGGGTGACATTGATCACCTTGTCTAAGCCCCCTCTTGCCTTCAAAATATCCATGCCCCTCACTATTAACCTCTACAGAGAATTTTGTGGATGAAACACACGCCATTACTAAGAACACAAATTTATCTGGAAACCCAAACCCTTTCAGAGCTTCTTCTACAAACTCCCAACTAACCATGTCATAGTCTTTCCGTAGATCAATTTTTATTAACATCTAGGAGAAGTTTTGCTATTATAATGCCTAAGTAAATCATGGCATATTAGGACATTATGTACCAAATATCTCCCCTCAACAAATGCTACTTGGTTTTTAGCTACTATGTGCCCAACAACTTTCTTTAATCTCTTACAGAACATCTTTGAGATGCATTTGTATATAATATTGCAGCATGAAATAGGCCTATATTGGCTGGCATTAAAAGGAACATTCACCTTAGGGATGAGTGCTACTTGGTAGAGTTAATTTGTGTCAACAACTGCCCACTGTCAAAGAACTCCAAAATTGCTGTTGAGATGTCCTGACCAATTACATTACAAGCAGCCTTATAAAATCCACTTCTATATCCATCCGAGCCTGGACTGTTATTGCTATCTATCTCAAACATAGCCCTCATAACATCATTTGCATTATACTTTTGTAATAGCTCCACCTGCTGCTCCACTGTTAGTATGTACCCATTTTTCAGCACACCTACATTAGCCTTATATCTTGATTCCTCCCTTTTGCCCAGAAGTTCTTCATAATACTCAACAAATATATTTGCAATAGCTGTTGGATCATTCTGAGTGATATTGTTGTTATCTTATAGTTGTACAATGGCCTGTTATAATTTTCTGTGTTTAATGACAGAGAAGAAGTACGTAGCGTTATCATCCCCAAGTCGTATCCATCTAGCCTTACTTCTTTGCTTCAGAAACATTTCAGCCAAGTAAGAGGTTCTTCTGTATTCCTAGCATTTTGTTTGCTCTGTTTGTTGCAGTTGCACGTTCATAGGATCCTCTTGCAAGGCATATTGAATTTTTAACAAGCTATCTCTATTCTCTTCAGCATCAGTTATGATGTTCCTGAAATGCTGACCATTTAGCTTCTTTAAACTCCCCTTCAAAAAGTTTTAATTTCTTGACAACTTGAAACATCCTACACCCCAAAATCTCTGTATACCACACATATTTCACCCTTTCCAAAAACTGAGGATGACTGGCCCAAATATTACAAAACTGAAAAGCTTTCTTTTTTTTTCGAGGAGTTCTTTAGTGCTGCTATTTTCACTGGACAATGGTTACTCAGTCCCTCAGGTAAATAAGAGGTAACATGAGGAGCCAATGTATCTAGCCAATCATTATTAACAAACACCCAATCTATCTTGAAAAAAATTCAGTGATCACCTTGCTTGTCATTCCGGGTGTACGTGTTCCCATGATGTGGAAATTTCATGATCTCACAATCTTCTACACATTCCTTAAACACCACCACCTCAGCCACTGTAACTGGATTCCCTCCTAATCTATCCTCTAAATCAAGGATTGAATTAAAGTCATCTAATATCATCCAAGCGCAATGCATACCACCTTTTGTCTAGGCCCATAATTCTCTTCTTTCACTTATGTGATTATAAGCATACACAAAAGTTATGTAAAACTCCACATGTTCAGCTATACAAGTCACCTTACATGTTATAGCTTGGGCTGACGTAGATACAACTATAACTTGATAACTATCTTGCCTCCACATAATACAAATTCTTTCATTCTGATGCTGCTTCAAATTGGTGATGTGTTGCCAACCCCCTAACATATTGTAATCACATTATCAATTTTACTTACCTTAACTTTAGTTTCCAACAATCCTACTAGACCTATATTGTGTTCATTACGAAGGAGTCTGGCCTCCTTTTGTTTGTTAGGGGCATTGAGACCCTTAACATTCCATGCTAGGATGTTAACCATTAGCTAAGGGAAGAAAGTCATGTCCTCCCTCATTTATAACTTGGCTCACCAACTGTTGGCCTCGTTGTTCCTCTCTTCCAAGTGCTTGAAATGAATTCTGTGCTACCACTATCTGATTTTGCTTTGTCAACTGTGGATTTTGTCTTGCTGCATGCCTATTCACAGGGGTAACCCAACCAGCTATTGGTGATTGTCAACCTTTTTATTTGTGCTCTGTGTGCCCGCTTTTCTCGTTCATTAACTTCCACCTGTTTTTCTCCTTTACTGTCTCTGTACCTTCTTGTTGCTCAACTCCCTTGTTCCCGTCAGTAGCTTGAACAGGGTGTGCCCCTTGCTTGGGCACCTCTGGTCTTGGAGCTTTATTCTTCCTACATTCATCCTCTGAATGTCCATACCTATGACAAAATTTGCATAGGATTGGCTTCCAGTCATATTGTATTTTTTGTTCAATCACCATCCCTTTCTCATTTCTGAAAAAAATTGTGTCTAGTAGATTGGAATCTAGTTCCACTTCGACCAGTAGCCTAGCAAAATTTAAACCCATCTTCTTCTATGTGTTACGATCCACCATTAATAGTTTCCCAATTAAGCTTCCTATCTTACTAAGCCCTTTTGGACTCCAATATTTGAAATCAATCCCAGGAAGCTTAATCCAAATTAGTACTGTCTGTAATTCCTCTTTTGTGAATTCCATGTCGGCACTCCATGCTTTGACAATGAACGCTTGTTGTCAAATTGATAAATTCCACCTTGAAGGACATCATTCTTCCCACAGTCGAACCTCACCAAAGTTATGCCACTCTTTAACATTGCAATTTTGTTTATACCATGTTTTGCCCACAGTCGCTGGATGAATCCATTCAAAACAGAGAATGGGGGGTGGGCACCAAGTGTGTAACATGCAACAACAGTGTTTACCCTTACGGGTAACAATTAAATTTATAGGTGGTTCTAAGAATACGTGACTTGGCCTAATACGATTAAAGAATGAACGATAAATAAAGGCTAAATTCAATAAGTAGGAAAGTAAGCAAACCACTGATATTGATTAATTCAGCTGTGATGGAATGAACAAGAATGAAATTAGTATTTGATGGAGAAAACAGTTAAAATATGCTAAACTTTATATCTTGATCGTATCTTCTGTGTGTTTTTTTACAGTAGGGCTGCCTCTTTATATAGGAAAGGAAAAAAGAATTCTATACAAGGTAAAAGACTTATTTAAAAGGTAAAAAATCCCTAAAATCACTGGGTTCAACGTCTTTGCTGATTTGGGCCGTGATTTCCGCCGAGATGCTTACATGTCACGAGATTCCCGGTCCTTCCGTTACGCAAATCTGATATTTTTACCATAAGATATTTTACCCGGACCGGTTTCGATAATCTCATCTCGAACGCTTCGGTGTCGAACTTCGTTCTGATGACGTCCGACCCCAGACTTCCCTTCTCGATGTCCCGGTCTTGGCTTACCGGAGGGCGACCTCAATCGATGCCGATCTTCGAAACCCAAGACCGATGCTCCCCATGTACTCGATCGTATCCGGCCCATACAGATAGTCCCCTCGTTTTTTGGAGAGTAACGACAAGAAACGATATGAGATGCCGCTTTCAAGATTAGGTTAAGTGGAGACACACTTATAGCGAACGACACAAAATTCGAAGTGTCAAATCAGATAACATAAAAACGTCTTGTTGATAGATGACGGCAGCATGATGACGCACGTGGCCACTATCAAAAAGGTCTTCTCGTGTCCTAGCTGGCAACAAATCCTACAATCTCTGCAAATCCCAATTAATGCTTCCCCATCTCGTGTTTCGAACTGCCGCTTTTGAAGAGTATAAATAGCCCCTTCATTCTTCAATTTTCAAGTTTTGTATCGTTTGAATATCTTCTTGCTCTTGTTCTCTGCATTTTTGTTCTTCAAGTAAACTCCTTTTGTACACTCCCCTTTGCTCGCTTCCCATCTCTTCAATTCCAATGGCGAAAACATCTAAATATGTTCCTCAAAAACAACCTTCCTCCTCTCAACCCGCTGAAGAGGTTGAGCCTGTCACTGTTGAGGAAACTTTGACAGAGCCTCCTCTAAAAGCTTTCATACCGGTCGGATGCTCAACCGGCTCCGACTTTAAGGTGGAGAAAGCTTCCTTAGTACCGGGCCGGGGCGAACCGGTCGCTAGGTACATTAGCTCAATCACGAGCAAAATCCTTGATAGGGTGAAAACTGAATGTAACTGGGTTGGCAAGGATATGGTAGTCCCCTCTCCGGACGAGGCGATTACCACCCACATGGAGGGTTACTTGAGCGTTTATACCTACCCCTTCAGGTTGGGACCTTTGGACCCCATTATTGTCGCCTTTTGCAAAAGGTACAACGTTACGTTAGGTCAGATTCACCCTTCCGTTTGGCGGATAGTTCACCTTTTTCACTTTTTTCTGAGTAAGGTCGACGGGCATCCCTTTACCGTTGATCATTTACTTTGACAGTACAGTCCCCGAGTCTTCCGAGGGGGACTTATAAAACTTGCTCATCGGGCCAGCAAAGCCCCCTTTTCAAGCATTGATGAGGACAAGGACCGGGGTTGGATGAGCCGATTCGTTCGAATAAGGACCTCAGACCTTATCCCTGCAGAAGACATGCCGTTCCCTGAAAAGTGGAACATGGACCGTAAGCATCACTCTCCTATTCAAATTCATTTGTTGTTCTTCTTTTGATATCTTACTAATATATTTTGTAAGGTGTAGCCGTTTCTCAAATGCCAGCCGCGATTCAGCACTTGGAGGAGTGGGTCCGGAAGGTGGTAGCTCAGAGGACCTACTCAGAGCGCGCCTGGCGTGAGATATCGAAAGGCTTTTGGGAGGCCAAAAATCATGGTGAGCTCGATAAAATGTTCATATTTCTTGTTTAATGTAATCGACACTGCTGCTATCTCACTTCCTCCTTTCTTTGTAGGTCTATCGAAGGACGCTGAGTTGAGGCCGACGTCCCCCGGTAGAGAGGTTCCCTGCCCTCCCCCTTTCTCGGAGAAGGAGGGAGAGAAGAATAGAAAAGAAGTCCCCAGTCCCTCAGAGCCCGAGAAAAAGAAAAAAAAGAAAAACATAGCTCGTAAGCCTAGAATCGCCGACCTGGCTATTCGATTGAGCGACGACTCCGAGGAAGATAGAGACCTCGGTATTTCAATTAATGAACCATCTCGGACAGTCCCCGAGCCGAGGGCCGATGAAGCTTGCATCCCTCGAGTAGAGGACCTCGAAGTAGGGGCGAGGACCGGGGTATGCGCCGATGCAGGGGAGGCAGCACAAGGAACCTTAGACCTCCCAGAAGCAATGGACTCTCCCTCCTTCTTGGAGGCAACCCTCGATGAAGCCCGGGCTGCAAGGATACATACGCCGAGCAAAGGCCAGGTACTGGCAGGGCCTTTCGAAGACTTTTTCGATGGAGTGCCATCGGCTGATACCTTCGGGCTTGAAGTGCCCAGGAAGAGTCCTTCCGCCGAGACGATCAGGGTATCTATCGGTCCCAAGTTAGTCGATAGATTTCCCGCTCCAAGTTCCAATCCTGATCGGAAGAGAATAATAAAGTTTGCCATTCCCGAAGATGCTAGGGCTCTGGCCGCGCCTATGGGCGTGGCTAGCTACCTTCGGTGTTTGGTGACCAAGGAAGATCAGGCTGCAATGGATGCGGTGGATGAGGCCTGTCTATTCAATGAAGCTCAATAGGCGGCAAATAAGGTAAAATTCTTCATAGGCTTTATTTGGCGTTTGTTACCTTATTCTTCGACTTGTACTTACCGTTTTATTTTTTCCCACACTTGCAGTCTTCGGTGCTTCATCACGAGGCGTTTCTTCGGCAAAGGGAAGAAAAGGCATGTCGCCAGCAACTCGAGGGGGAGATGTCGACTCTTCGGGCCGAGCTGGACTTCGTGCGCAAAGAGAATTACAAAACACTCGACCAACTGGGACAGCAACTTGACCGAATAAATCAACTTCGGTCCGCATTGAGTGAGGCCAAGGCAGAAACCAGTGAATGGAGAGCCAAGGCCGATATATTGACTTCGGAAAAAGAGACCCTCCGGGCTCGCGTAATCCCCTTGGAAGAGCAGGTTTCGGAGGCACAAGAAAAAATCGGGACTCTGACTAAGAGCACCGTTGCACTTCAGTCCCAAGTCGAGACGCTCACTCTGGACCGAGATGTTCTGGTTAACAAGCTGCAATCGGCAAAATTCGAGGTTGCCACGTCCAAAGCCGACGCCGATGATATGATAGCTCAATACAGAGCTGATGCTGAGGCCGCCCAAGAGCAATCAAAGATTTTGGTCGAGTACGCCAAGTGCCAAACCCGTCTTTCCGCTCTCGAGGAGCTACAAGCTCGAGGCTCCGATCTATCCACCGAGGTCGATGAAGCAGCAAAGATTGAAGCCGATGTTAGAAAGCGGGCCTTCCCTGAAGAAGAAGACGAAGAAGATTCTGATTGATGCTGTCTGTCATATAATATGGCCTTTTTGTAACACACTTTATTTTATATATATAAAAAAATTCCTCTTTTTTGTCTGACTTCCTTCTGAAACTTCCAATCTTGCAAATTTTCCTACTTAGTTAAGATTTATTTCACAATAGGTTTTCTTCTTTCATGGCCGATTGAATAAGGCCCATACCTCGAAAGAGGGGTCGGGATTTACCTTGATAGGTCTTATTCCCTTTCAGATTTTGTTAATTCGACATGGCCTTGGCCCGTTAAAAAATCGGATCTGTCTTGGCAGATCTCAACTCGATTAGGTCTTAGCCTTTTACGAATTCGGATTTGCCTTCACAGGACCTCGGGTTTGCCTTTATAGGAATTCGGATTTACCTTAATAGGTCTTATTTCTTTCCAAATTCCGTTAGCTCGATCCAGCCTTGGCCTATTGAGAAATCGGGACTATGCCTTAGCATATTTTGTTCCCTTTCGAATTTTACTGACTTGATTTAGCCTTAGCCCTTTTAAAGAATCGAGGCTTTGCCTTGCAGGTTTCAGTCATCCTCGAATTTAACTCGGCTCGGCCTTAGCCTTTATAAATTGAGATTTTCCTAAATAGGTCTTATTTCCCTTCGAGTTTTGTTAACCCGATACGGCCTTGGCCTTTCAAGAAATTGGGGTTTGCCTTAATAGATCTTATTCCCCTCTGATTTCCGCGCAGATATTTGAACAATGTTAGTTTTCGATAATGTAATGAAAATCGAAGAGGCCCTTGGGCTTAGAAACAAAATATCGGTGCCAAAGAACTTTTATTAGCATTCATGTGCTTGTACAACTTTGCTTAAGGGGAAGATCAGTCTACTTGGGCACGGTACCTTCGACCGTTTGACCCTTACATTGATTCCTAATGATCTATAAGAAAACCCCCCGAATTGAAGTAGCTAAGCAAAGATTCGAAGTAGACAAGCAATCTCCATATATTCAAGGTCGATCGAAGCCGTGCACCAAATATTATTATCCTCGATGAGAGACCGATCTAAGTTAGCACGATTCCTGGTTGCCTCATTAAAAACCTTGCTGTAAAACCCAATTTGGGACAAAACCGATCGGAGGAAAAAGGAGTGCAATGCGTGCTTTCAGTCCTAGTGTCCCGTGCTTCCTGGCTCGAGGTTACTTTATTCACTACCTGCAGACGTTAGTATCATAAAACAAACAAATGAAAAAAAAAATTTATTACCTTAACAGTAGTATCGTTTCAGGTGGCTCACGTTCCAATTATTTGGTAGCTGTTTGCCATCCATGGTTCCAAGCTTGTAAGATCCCTTTCTGGTGACCTTCAAGATAGCGTAGGGCCCTTCCCAGTTTGGTCCTAGCTTTCCTTCATTCGAATCTCGAGTGTTGGGTGTGATTCTTCTGAGTACCAAGTCCCCAACATAGAAATATCGAAGATGGGCTCTCCGGTTGTAATAACTTTCAATCTTTTGTTTTTGTGCCGCCATTCGAACAAGGGCCACTTCCATTCTTTCATCCAATAATTCTAGGCTGATGTTCATAGCTTCCCGGTTCGATTCTTCGATTGTGTATCGGAACCTGATGCTCGGTTCGCCCACTTCAACTGGTATTAATGCTTCAGCACCGTAAACTAGGGAGAACGGAGTGGCCCCAGTGCTGGTTTTCTCGGTTGTGCAATATGCCCATAGAACTTCGGGCAGTATTTCCCTCCATTTTCCCTTTGCGTCGGCTAACCTTTTCTTCAAGTTTTGAATTATGGTTTTGTTGGTCGACTCAGCCTGTCCATTGCCGCTGGGGTGATATGGTGTCGATAATATTCTCTTGATCTTGTTGTCTTCGAAGAACTTTGTTACATTGCTGCCAACGAATTGCTTGCCATTATTGCATACGACTTCCGATGGCATCCCAAATCGGCAGATGACATGGTCCCAGATGAAGTCAATCACTTCCTTTTCCCTGACCTTTTCCTATGCATGTGCTTCAACCCACTTGGAAAAGTAGTCAGTCATAAAAAGGATAAATTGAGCTTTACCTCGTGCACAAGGGAGAGGGCCGACGATGTCCATCCCCCACTTCATGAATGGCCATGGCGATAGGACCGAATGCAATGTTTCTCCGGGCTGGTGAATCATTGGTGCGTGCCTTTGGCACTTGTTGCACTTGCGTACGAACTCCTTCGTATCTTTCTCCATATCGATCCAATAGTAACCGGCCCGAATTATTTTTCGAACCAAGGATTCGGAGCCGGAATGATTCCCATATGTGCCTTCATGTATCTCCCTTAAGATATATTCGGTGTCGCCAGGCCCAAGACATATTGCGAAGGGACCTCCGAATGTTCTTCTGAATAGGGTTCCGTCGCCGGACAAACAGAATCGGGCTGCCTTTGTGCGTAACGCTCTCGATTCTTTGGGATCTGATGGGAGTTTACCTGAACTGAGATATTCTATGTACTTGTTCCTCCAATCTCAGGTCAAGCTTGTTGAGTTAATTTCGGCATGGCCTTCTTCCACCACCGACCTCAATAGTTGCACGACTTTTTCGGATTCGATCTCTTCATCTTCGACCGATGATCCTAAGTTGGCGAGGGCATCGGCTTCACTATTTTGTTCTCGCGGTATGTGTTGTAGGGTCCATTCTTTAAACCTATGTAGTGTGACCTGAAGCTTGTCCACATACCTTTGCATTCGCCCTTCTCTGACTTCGAAAGTCCTGTTTACTTGATTGACTACGACTGCCCCCAGGCTTTTGGCCAGCTTTAAAACTGCAATCATAGCTTCATACTCTGCTTCGTTGTTAGTTAATTTTACAGTCTTAATAGAATGTCGAATTGTATTCCCAGTTGGGGGCCTTAGTACAATACCAAGCCCCGATCCTTTCGAATTGGAGGCGCCGTCTGTGAACAAAGTCCACACTCTCGAAGGAGTCCCCAATTCGGTCATCAGTTCTCTCTCGACCTCGGGTATAAGCGACAGCGTAAAGTCGGCGACAAAATCTACCGGCACTTGAGATTTGATCGAGGTTCGGGGCCGATATTCGATATCGTATCCGCTTACTTTGATGGCCCACTTGGCCAGTCGGCCTGATAGCTCATGTTTGTGCATAATATTCCTCAGGGGATAAGTTGTTACTACACATATGGGATGACATTGGAAGTAGGGGTTTAGCTTCCAAGAGGCACTCAATAAAGCGAGTGCTAACTTTTCCAAATGTGGGTATCTAGTTTCGGCCTCACCTAGGGTTCTACTGACGTAATAAATGGGGAATTGCGCACCTTGTTCTTCTCGGACCAGGACCCCGTTTACCGCTACTTCCGAAACGGCAAGGTAAAGGTATAATTGCTCACCTGTTTTTGGCGTATGCAACAAAGGTGGACAAGAAAGATACCTCTTAAGCTCTTCTAACACACGATGACATTCCCGACCCCACGAGAATTCGTTCTTCTTTTTCAGCAAGTTGAAGAATTGGTGGCTCCGGTCGAATGATCTCGAGATGAATCGGCCCAGGGCTGCTATCCGACCTGTCAGCTTTTGCACAGCTTTCACACTGTTTACAATTGTTATATCTTCGATGGCTTTGATTTTTTTCGGGGTTAATTTCTATTCCTCGGTTCGAGACCATGAAACCAAGGAATTTTCCCGAGCCCACACCGAATGCACACTTCTCTGGGTTCAACTTCATGTTGTGCCGTTTCAATACATCGAACGTTTCCTGCAAATGGCTCAAATGGTCCTCTGCTCGCAGGGACTTAACTAACATGTCATCAATGTAAACTTCCATTGTTTTTCCTAGTTGTTCCTCGAACATCTTATTCACTAGGCGTTGATAAGTAGCCCCCGCATTTTTTAGCCGAAATGGCATCACGTTGTAACAATAAGTACCATACTTAGTGATGAAGGATGTCTTCTCTTGATCATCCTTATCCACTCGTATCTGGTTATAACCAGAGTAGGCATCGAGAAAGCTAAGGGTCTTGTGGCCAGCAGTAGCATCGATCATGCGATCGATGTTGGGCAAGGGAAAAGAATCTTTAGGGCACGCCTTGTTTAGATCTTTACAATCTATACACATTCTTAGCTCATTTCCCTTTTTAGGAACTACAACTACATTTTCTAGCCATTCCGGGTATTTAACTTCCCGTATGGACCCTATATTTAAAAGCTTATTTACCTCATCCTTGATGAATGCTTGTTTGACTTCGGACTGAGGCCTCCTCTTTTGCTTGACCGGCCGAAATTTCAGATCAATGCTCAATTTGTGAGTTGTAATTTCCAGCGGTATCCCTGTTATGTCAAGATGGGACCAAGCAAAAGAATCTTCGTTTGCTAAAAGAAATTTAATAAGTTTGGCCCTGAGCTCGGAGCTTAGGCCCGAACCCAGGTATACCTTTCGATCCGGTGAGTCGCCTCGGAGTGAAATCTGCTCGAGTTCCTCGACTGTTGATTTGGTTGCATTGGACTCGTCGGGGCCGATGAATGACCGGCGAACCCCATAATCATCATCTTCGAGATGATCCTGCTCACCCTCGTTTGTTGAAGGTGGTGTCTGTGATTGCTATTGGGTCCTTTGGGAAGGAGCGGTCGGCTTTGGCACTGCTTCTTCTACTGCGAACATCTCCCTCACAGCATGCTGTTCTCCGTGAATAGTTACGACCCCATCAGTCGATGGGAATTTCAACATTTGGTGCAGTGTTGAGGGTACTGCTCCGATATCATGAATCCATGGCCTCCCGAGCAAGGCATTG
>MCJB01048376.1:13564-40875 GCA_002018475.1 Nicotiana obtusifolia | reverse complement strand
GCATACTTCACCCGAGTTTTGTGTATGAGCATCGATATTACCAAGGGGTTGTTATGGGGTTGTATGACTCCTTCTGCATCCTTTTCGCCGAAGCACAAAGCTCCTCCCATCGCATAATCCCAAGTGCGCTTTTCTCGGGTGATAGATATTCTGGTGCGTTTTAATAATGAGCCTTGGGGCGTATCTACCCCACCGATTATCATGTTGATCGTGTGCTGAGGCTTCTCCTGGTTTGCTGGCCTATTCCTGTTCCCGTAATGATTTTTGGCTCGGTCGCTCAAAAACTCTCGAAGGTGCCCATTTTCGAGCAACCGTGCCACCTCTTCCCTTAATTATCGACAGTCTTCTGTCTTATGTCCATGTGTGCCATGGTACTTACATATCAAGCTGGGGTCTCTCTTAGCTGGATCTGATTGCAGCGGTCGAGGCCACCTGGTATCTTTAATGCAACTGATGGCCAATACAAGAGTTACTGAATCAACGTTGAAGTTATATTCGGACAGTCGGGGTGCTTCTCGGTGACCAGCGGCTTTCTCGAAGTTATTTCTTGCCAACAATCCTCGGTTCCTTCGATTAGGATCATTTCTCCTTTCCTGTCTCGGAGAACCCTGCCTTCCTGGAATGGCTCTACGGTTGCCAGGATACGGTCGATGCCTATCTCTGTTCGGTCTTGGCTCTCGATAATTATCTCTTTGAGTCCTATGGTGAGTTCTGATGGGGTAAGTGGATCCCAAGGGGGCCCCAAGCAGATCGTCTTCGACCCTAATCTTCGATTGATATCGATTGTGTATATCCGCCCAAGTGGCAGCCGGATATTCAATCAAGGTCTGCTTAAGCTGTTAAACTTCGGGCGTTGAGCCCTTGAGTGAAGGCTGGTACGGCCCAATCATTAGTGACTGGTGGTAGGTCCATCCGTTCCATCTGAAAGCGAGATACAAATTCCCTCAGTATCTCATTGTCTCATTGCCTAACTTTGAATAAGTCCGATTTCCGTGTCTCGACTTTGATGGCACCCGCATGGGCTTTCACGAAGGTATCCGCAAGCATGGCAAAAGAATCGATGGAATTCGGGGGCAAGTTATGATACCAAGTCATCGCTCCCTTTGACAAGGTCTCCCCGAATTTCTTTGAGAGAACGGACTCAATCTCGTCATCTTCGAGATCATTTCCCTTTATGGCGCATGTGTATGCCGTTACGTGCTCATTTGGGTCAGATGTCCCGTTGTACTTGGGGATTTCTGGCATGCGGAACTTTTTTGGTATAGGTTTTGGGGCAGCGCTTGATGGGAAAGGCTTTTGCACGAATTTCTTCGAATCTAAGCCCTTCAACACCGGGGGTGCTCCTGGAATCTGATCCACCCTCGAATTATATGTCTCTACTTTTTTGTCATTGGCTTCAATCTTCTTCTCGCCCGACTCGACTCGCTTGGTCAGCTCTTCAAGCATCTTCATGATCCCGGGATTTGTCCCCGATCTGCTTTCGTCCGGTTGCGCCGTGGCCGGTTTGTTTTCGGGGACGACTCCTCGAGAAGAACCGCCTTCAACTCTATTCGAAACCTGACTGCAACTTTGCAACTGAGCGATGGCCGCTTGCTGGGCTTGTAACATGTCAAATATCATTTTGAGACTAAACCCGTCTCCTTCGTCGTTTTGAGTTCTTGAGCGGTGTTCTCTTTGAACACTGTTCGACGGGCCAGAAGTCTGATCCACATCGATCGCCATTTGAGAACTAGCGTCGACTGGAATTTCATTACCGGGCATCACATTGTTGTTTTCGCCCTGGTGGTCGAACTCGCGATTGACGAACTGAGGCACGGATTGTGAGTGTGACATGACTGCGTTATAACCTGAAACCAAAAAAAAAAATCTGCAAAGAACAAGCGTATAATAGTTTGTGTGATAGAAAATTGTATCAAACGTTCACTATTATCCTTAGCCCCACGGTAGGCGCCAAACTGTTTACCCTTAATTACTTAACAATTAAATTTATAGGTGGTTTTAAAGATACATGACTTGGCATGATAGATTAAAGAATGAACGATAAATAAAGGCTAAATTCAATAAGTAGGAAAGTAAGCAAACCACTGATATTGATTAATTCAGCTGTGATGGAATGAACAAGAATGAAATTAGTATTTGATGGAGAAAAATAGTTAAAATATGCTGAACTTTGTATATTGATCGTGTCTGCCCCTTTTTACAGTAGGGCTGCCTCTTTATATATGAAAGGAAAAAGAATTCTATACAAGGTAAAAGACTTATTTACAAGGTAAAAAATCCCTAAAAATCTCTTGGTTCAACGTCTTTGCTGATTTGGGCCGTCATTTCCGCCGAGATGTTTACATGTCACGAGATTTTCGGTCCTTCCGTTACGCAAATATGATAATTTTTACCATAAGATATTTTACCCGGACCGGTTTCGACTCATCTCGAACGCTTCGGTATTGAACTTCGTTCTGATGACGTCCGACCCCAGACTTCCCTTCTCGATGTCCCGGTATTGGCTTATCGGAGGGCGACCTCAATCGACGCCGATCTTCGAAACCCAAGACCGATGCTCCCCATGTACTCGATCGTATCCGGCCCCGTACAGATAGTCCCCTCGTTTTTTGGAGAGTAACGACAAGAAACGATATGAGCCGCCGCTTTCAAGATTAGGTTAAGTCGAGACACACTTATAGCGAACGACACGAAATTCGAAGCATCAAATCAGATAACATAAAAACGTCTTGTTGATGGATGAAGGTAGCATGATGACGCACGTGGCCACTATCAAAAAAGTCTTTTCATGTCCTAGCTGGCAATAAATCCTGCAATCTCTGCAAATCCCAATTAATGCTTTCCCATCTCATGTTTCAAACTGTCGCTTTTGAAAAGTATAAATAGCCCCTTCATTCTTCAATTTTCAAGTTTTGTGTCGTTTGAATATCTTCTTGCTCTTGCTCTTGCTCTGTGCATTTTTGTTCTTCAAGTAAACTCCTTTTATACGCTCCACTTTGGTCGCTTCTCATCTCTTCAATTCCAATGGCGAAAACATTTAAATCTGTTCCTCAAAAACAACAACCTTCCTCCTCTCAACCCGCTGAAGAGGTTGAGCCTGTCACTGTTGAGGAAACTTTGACAGATCCTCTAAAAGCTTTCATACCGGTCGGATGCTCAACCGGCTCCGACTTTAAGGTGGAGAAAGCTTCCTCAGTACCGGGCCGGGGCGAACCGGTTGCTAGTACATTAGCTCAATCACGAGCAAAATCCTTGATAGGGTGAAAACGGAATGTAATTGGGTTGGCAAGGATATGGTAGTCCCCTCTCCGGATGAGGCGATTACCACCCACGTGGAGAGTTACTTGAGCGTTTATACCTACCCCTTCACGTTGGGACCTTTGGACCCCATTATTGTCGCCTTTTGCAAAAGGTACAATGTTACATTGGGTCAGATTCACCCTTCCGTTTGGCGGATAGTTCACCTTTTCCGCTTTTTCGTGAGTAAGGTCGACGGGCATCCCTTCACCGTTGATCATTTACTTCGACTGTACAGTCCCGGAGTCTTCCGAGGGGGGCTAATAAAGCTTGCTTGCCGGGCTAGCAAAGCCCCATTTTCGAGCATCGATGAGGACAAGGACCGGGGTTGGATGAGCCGATTCGTGAGAATAAGGACCTCGGACCTTATCCCTGCAGAAGACATGCCGTTCCCTGAAATGTGGAACATGGACCGTAAGTATCGTTTTCCTATCCAAATCCATCTGCTGCTCTCCTTTTGATATATTACTAATATATTTTGTAAGGTGTAGCCGTTTCTCAAATGCCAGCTGCGATTCAGCACTTGGAGGAGTGGGTCCGGAAGGTGGTAGCTCAGAGGACCTACTCAGAGCGCGCCTGGCGTGAGATATCGAAAAGCCTTTGGGAGGCCAAAAATCATGGTGAGCTCGATAATGTTCATATTTCTTGTTTCATGTAATCGGCACTGCTGCTATCTCACTTCCTCCTTTCTTTATAGGTCTATCGAAGGATGCTGAATTGAGGCCGACGTCCCCCAGTAGAGAGGTTCCCTGCCCTCCCCTTGTCTCGGGGAAGGAGGGAGAGAAGAAGAGAAAAGAAGTCTCCGGTCCCTCAGAGCCCGAGAAAAAGAGAAAAAAGAAAAGCATAGCTCGTAAGCCTAGAATCGCCGACCTGGCTATTCGATTGAGCGACGACTCCAAGGAAGATAGAGACCTCGGTATTTCAATTAATAAACCATCTCGGACAGTCCCCGAGCCGAAGGTCGATGAAGCTTGCATCCCTCGAGTAGAGGACCTCGAAGCAGGGGCGAGGACCGGGGTATGCGCCGATGCAGGGGAGGCAGCACAAGGAACCTTAGACCTCCCAGAAGCAATGGACTCTTCCTCCTTCTCGGAGGCAACCCTCAATGAAGCCCGGGCTGTAAGGATACATACGCCGAGCAAAGGCCAGGTAGCGGCAGGGCCTTTCGAAGACTTTTTCGATGGAGTGCCATCGGCTGATACCTTCGGGCTTGAAGTGCCCAGGAAGAGTCCTTCCGCCGAGACGAGCGGAGTATCTATCGATCCCAAGTTAGTCGATAGATTTCCAGCTCCAAGTCCAATCCTAATCGGAAGAGAATAATAAAGTTTGCCATTCCCGAAGATGCTGGGGCTCTGGCTGCACCTGTGGGCGTGGCTAGCTACCTTCGGTGTTTGGTGACCGAGGAAGATCAGGCTGCAATGGATGCGGTGGATGAGGCCTGTCTATTCAATCAAGCTCAACATGCGGCAAATAAGGTAAAATTTCTCATAGGCACTATTTGGCGTTTGTTACCTTATTCTTCGACTTGTACTGACCGTTTTATTTTTTCCCACACTTGCAGTCTTTGGTGCTTCATCACGAGGCGTTTCTTCGGCAAAGGGAAGAAAAGGCACGTCGCCAGCGACTCGAAGGGGAGATGTCGACTCTTCGGGCCGAGCTGGACTTCGTGCGCAAAGAGAATGACAAAACACTCGACCAGCTGGGACAACAACTTGACCGAATAAATCAGCTTCGGTCCGCATTGAGCGAGGCCAAGGCAGAAACCAGTGAATGGAGAGCCAAGGCCGATATATTAACTTCAGAAAAAGAGACCCTCCAGGCTCGCGTAATCCCCTTGGAAGAGCAGGTTTCGGAGGCACAAGAGAAAATCGGGACTCTGACTAAGAGCACTGATGCACTTCAGTCCCAAGTCGAGACGCTCACTCTGGACCGAGATGTTCTGGTTAACGAGCTGCAATCGGCAAAATCCGAGGTTGCCATGTCCAAAGCCGACGCCGATGATCTGATAGCTCAATACAGAGCTGATGTTGAGGCCGCCCAAGAGCAATCAAAGATTTTGGTCGAGTACGCCAAGTTCCAAACCCGTCTTTCCGTTCTCGAGGAGCTACAAGATCGAGGCTTCGATCTATCCACCGAGGTCGATGAAGCAGCAAAGATTGAAGCCGATGTTAGAAAGCGGGCCTTCCCTGAAGAAGAAGAAGAAGAAGAAGAAGATTCTGATTGATGCTGTCTGTCATATAATATGACCTTTTTGTAACACACTTTATTTTATATATATAAAAGAATTCCCCTTTTTTGTCTGACTTCGTTCTAAAACTTCCAATCTTTCAAATTTTCCTGCTTAGTTAAGATTTATTTCACCATAGGTTTTCTTCTTTCATGGCCGATTGAATAAGGCCCATACCTCGAAAGGGGGGGTCGGGATTAGCCTTGATAGGTCTTATTCCCTTTCGAATTTTGTTAATTCGACATGGCCTTGGCCCGTTAAAAAAAAATAGGATCTGTCTTGACAGATCTCAACTCGATTAGGTCTTATCCTTTTACGAATTCGGATTTGCCTTCATAGGAATTCGGATTTGCCTTAATAGGTCTTATTTCTTTCCGAATTCCGTTAGCTCGATCCAGCCTTGGCCTATTGAGAAATCGGGACTATGTTTTAGCAGATTTTGTTCCCTTTCGAATTTTACTGACTTGATTCGACTTTAGCCCTTTTAAAGAATCGAGGCTTTGCCTTGGCAGGTTTCAGTCATCCTCGGATTTAACTCGGCTCGGCCTTATCCCTTTATAAATTGGGATTTGCCTAAATAGGTCTTATTTCCCTTTGAGTTTTGTTAACCCAATACGGCCTTGGCCTTTCAAGAAATTGGGGTTTGCCTTAATAGGTCTTATTCCCCTCTGATTTCCGCGCTGATATTTGAACAATGTTAGTTTTGCTAATGTAATGAAAATCGAAGGGGCCCTTGGGCTGAAACAAGATATCGGTGCCAAAGAACTTTTATTAGCATTCATGTGCTTGTACAACTTTGCTTAAGGGGCAGATCAGTCTACTTGGGCACAGTACCTTTGACCGTTTGACCCTTACATTGATTCCTAATGATTTATAAGAAATCCCCCCGAATTGAAGTAGCTAAGCAAAGATTCGAAGTAGACAAGCAATCTCCAGATATTCAAGGTCGATCGAAGCCGTGCACCAAATATTATTATCCTCGATGAGCGACCGATCTAAGTTAGCACGATTCCTGGTTGCCTTATTAAAAACCTTGCCGTAAAACCCAATTTGGGACAAAACCGGTCGAAGGAAAAAAGAGTGCAACGCGTGCTTTCAGTCCTAGTGTCCCGTGCTTCCTGGCTCGATGTTACTTTATTCACTACCTGCAGACGTTAGTATCATAAAACAAACAAATGAAAAAAGAAATTTATTACCTTAACACTAGTATCATTTCAGGTGGCTCACGTTCCAATTATTTGGCAGCTGTTTGCCATCCATGGTTCCAAGCCTGTAAGATCCCTTTCCGGTGACCTTCAAGATAGCGTAGGGCCCTTCCCAGTTTGGTCCTAGCTTTCCTTCATTCGAATCTCGAGTGTTGGGTGTGATTCTTCTGAGTACCAAGTCCCCAACGTTGAAATATCGAAGATGGGCTCTCCGGTTGTAATACCTTTCAATCTTTTGTTTTTGTGCCGCCATTCGAACAAGGGCCGCTTCCCTTCTTTCATCCAATAATTCTAGGCTGATGTTCATAGCCTCCCGGTTCGATTCTTCGATTGTGTATCGGAACCTGATGCTCAATTCGCCTATTTCGACTGGTATTAATGCTTCAGCACCGTAAACTAGGGAGAACGGAGTGGCCTCAGTTCTGGTTTTCTCGGTTGTGCGATATGCCCATAGAACTTCGGGCAGTATTTCCCTCCATTTTCCCTTTGCGTCGGCTAACCTTTTCTTCAAGTTTTGAATTATGGTTTTGTTGGTCGACTCAGCCTGTCCATTGCCGCTGGGGTGATATGGTATTGATAATATTCTCTTGATCTTATTGTCTTCGAAGAACTTTGTTACTTTGCAGCCAACGAATTGCTTGCCATTATTGCATACGACTTCCGAGGGCATCCCAAATCGGCAGATGACATGGTCCCAAATGAAGTCGATCACTTCCTTTTCCCTGACCTTTTCGTATGCCTGTGCTTCAACCCACTTGGAAAAGCAGTCAGTCATAAAAAGGATAAATTGAGCTTTACCTGGTGCACAAGGGAGAGGGCCGACGATGTCCATCCCCTACTTCATGAATGGCCATGGCGATAGGACCGAATGCAATGTCTCTCCGGGCTGGTGAATCATCGGTGCATGCCTTTGGCACCTGCTGCACTTGCATACAAACTCCTTCACATCTTTCTCCATATCGATCCAGTAGTAACCGGCTTGAATTACTTTTCGAACCAAGGATTCGGAGCCGGAATGATTCCCGCATGTGCCTTCATGTATCTCCCTTAAGATATACTCGGTGTCGCCGGGCCCAATACATATTGCGAGGGGACCTCCGAATGTTCTTCTAAATAGGGTTCTGTCGCCGGACAAACAGAACCAGGCTGCCTTTGTGCGTAACGCTCTCGATTCTTTGGGATCCGATGGGAGCTTACCTGAACTGAGATATTCTATGTACTTGTTCCTCCAATCCCAGGTCAAGTTTGTTGAGTTAATTTCGGCATGGCCTTCTTCCACCACC
The DNA here is from genome assembly GCA_002018475.1 of Nicotiana obtusifolia. NCBI lineage: Eukaryota > Viridiplantae > Streptophyta > Magnoliopsida > Solanales > Solanaceae > Nicotiana > Nicotiana obtusifolia. The sequence goes on along the minus strand of MCJB01048376.1, from coordinate 32,863 downwards.
GACCTTAATAGTTGCACGACTTTTTCAGACTCGATCTCCTCATCTTTGACCGATGATCCTAAGTTGGCGAGGGCATCGGCCTCACTATTTTGTTCTCGCGGTATGTGCTGTAGGGTCCATTCTTTAAACCTATGTAGTGTGACTTGAAGCTTGTCCACATACCTTTGCATTCGCCCTTCTCTGACTTCGAAAGTCCTGTTTACTTGATTGACTACAAGGAGGGAATCACATTTGGCCTCGATTATCTCTGCCCCCAAGCTTTTGGCCAGCTCTAAACCTGTAATCATAGCTTCATACTCTGCTTCGTTGTTAGTTAATTTACAGTCTTAATAGACTGTCGAATTGTATTCCCAGTTGGGGGCCTTAGTACGATACCAAGCCCCGATCCTTTTAAATTGGACGCGCCGTCTGTGAACAAAGTCCACACTCCCGAAGGAGTCCCCGATTCGGTCATCAGTTCTCTCTCGACCTCGGGTATAAGCGACGGCGTAAAGTCGGCGACAAAATTCGCCAGCACTTGAGATTTGATCGAGGTTCGGGGCCGATATTCGATATCGTATCCGCTTATTTGGATGGCCCACTTGGCCAGTAGCCTGATAGCTCAGATTTGTGCATAATATTCCTCAGGGGATAAGTTGTTACCACACATATGGGATGGCATTGGAAGTAGGGTTTTAGCTTCCTAGAGGCACTCAATAAAGCGAGTGCTAACTTTTCCAAATGTGGGTATCTAGTTTCAGCCTCACCTAGGGTTCTATTGACGTAATAAATGGGGAATTGCATACCTTGTTCTTCTCGGACCAGGACCCCGCTTACCGCTACTTCCGAAACGGCAAGGTAAAGGTATAATTGCTCTCTTGTTTTTGGCGTATGCAACAAAGTTGGACTAGAAAGATACCTCTTAAGCTCTTCTAACGCACGCTGACATTCCGGACCCCACGAGAATTCGTTCTTCTTTTTCAGCAAGTTGAAGAATTGGTGGCTCCTGTCGGATGATCTCGAGATGAATCGGCCCAGGGCTGCTATCCGACCTGTCAGCTTTTGCTCAGCTTTCACACTGTCTACAATTGTTATATCTTCGATGGCTTTGATTTTTTCGGGGTTAATTTCTATTCCTCGGTTCGAGACCATGAAACCAAGGAATTTTCCCGAGCCCACGCCAAATGCACACTCCGGGTTCAACTTCATGTTGTACCGTTTCAATACATCGAACGTTTCCTGCAAATGGCTCAAATGGTCCTCTGCTCGCAGGTCAATGTAAACTTCCATTATTTTTCCTAGTTGTTCCTCGAACATCTTATTTACTAGGCGTTGATAAGTAGCCCCGCATTTTTTAGTCTAAATGGCATCACGTTGTAACAATAAGTACCATACTTAGTGATGAATGATGTCTTTTCTTGATCATCCTTATCCATTCATATTTGGTTGTAACCAGAGTAGGCATCGAGAAAGCTAAGGGTCTCGTGGCCAGCGGTAGCATCGATCATGCGATCGATGTTGGGCAAGGGAAAAGAATCTTTAGGGCACGCCTTGTTTAGATCTTTATAATCTATACACATTCTTAGCTTATTTCCCTTTTTAGGAACTACAACTACATTTGCTATCCACTCCGGGTATTTAACTTCTCGTATGGACCCTATATTTAAAAGCTTAGTTACCTCATCCTTGATGAATGCTTGTTTGACTTCGGACTGAGGCCTCCTTTTTTGCTTGACCGGCCAGAATTTCGGATCAATGCTCAATTTGTGAGTTGTAATTTCCGGCGGTACCCCTGTTATGTCAAGGTGGGACCAAGCGAAAGAGTCTTCGTTAGCTAAAAGAAATTTAATAAGTTTGGCCCTGAGCTTGAAGCTTAGGCCCGACCCTAGGTATACCTTTCGATCCGGTGAGTCGCCTCGGAGTGAAATCTGCTCGAGTTCCTCGACCGTTGATTTGGTTGCATCGGACTCGTCGGGACCGATGAATGACCGGGGAACCCCATAATCATCATCTTCGAGATGATCCTGCTCACCTCGTTTGTTGAAGGTGGTGTCTGTGATTGCTATTGGGTCCTTTGGGAAGGAGCGGCCGACTTTGGCACTGCTTCTTCTACTGCGAACATCTCCCTTGCAGAATGCTGTTCTCTGTAAATAGTTACGATCCCATCAGCCGATGGGAATTTCAACATTTGGTGCAGTGTTGAGGTTACTGCTCCGATATCATGAATCCATGGCCTCCCGAGCAAGGCATTGTACCTCATGTCTCCTTCGATCAGGCAAGACTTTGTTTCCAGAACAGTACCGGCGGTGTTCACCAGCAACGTTATATCTCCTTTGGTTGTCTCGCAAGCCATGTTGAAACCATTGAGAATTCGAACTTCAGGAATAATCCGGTATGTCAATCCGAGCTGTTCGATAACCTACGATCGGCAAGTACACGCTTCACCCTAGTTTTGTGTACAAGTATCGATATTACTAAGGCGTCATTATGGGGTTGTATGACTCCTTCTGCATCCTTTCCGCCGAAGCACAAAGCTCCTTCCATCGCATAATCCCGAGTGCGCTTTTCTCGAGTGATAGATATTTTGGTGCGTTTTAATACCGGGCCTTGGGGCGTATCTACCCCACCAATTATCATGTTGATCGTGTGCTGAGGCTCCTCCTGGTTTGCTGGCCTATTCCTGTTCCCGTAATGATTTTTGGCTCGGTCGCACAAAAACTCTCGAAGGTGCCCATTTTTTTTTTTTTTTTTTTTTTTTTAAGGTGCCCATTTTCGAGCAACCGTGCCACCTCTTCCCTCAATTGTCGACAGTCTTCTGTCTTATGTCCATGTGTGCCATGGTACTTACATATCAAGCTAGGGTCTCTCTTAGTTGGATCCGATTGCAGCGGTCGAGGCCACCTGGTATCTTTAATGCGATCGATGGCCGATACGAGAGTCGCTGAATCGACGTTGAAGTTATATTCGGACAGTCGGGTGCTTCTCGGTGACCAGCGGCTTTCTCGAAGTTATTTCTTGCCAATGGTCCTCGGTTCCTTCGATTAGGATCATTCCTCCTTTCCTGTCTCGGAGAACCCTGCCTTCCTGGAATGGCCCTTCGGTCGCCATGATACGGTCGATGTCTATCTCTGTTCGATCTTGGCTCTTGGTAATTATCTCTTTGAGTCCTATCGTGAGTTCTGATGTGGTAAGTGGATCCCGAGGGGGCCCCAAGCTGATCGTCTTCGACCCTAATCTTCTATTGATATCGATTGTGTATATCCGCCCAAGTGGCAGCCGGATATTCAATCAAGCTTTGCTTAAGCTGTTGTGAAGCTGTTGAGCTTCGGGCGTTGAGCCCTTGAGTGAAGGCTTGTACAGCCCAATCATCAGTGACCAATGGTAGGTTCATCCGTTCCATCTGAAAGCGAGATACAAATTCCCTTAGCATCTTGTTGTCTCTTTGCCTAACTTTGAATAAGTCCGATTTCCGTGTCTCGACTTTGATGGCACCCGCATGGGCTTTCACGAAGGTGTCCGCAAGCATGGCAAAAGAATCGATGGAATTCGGGGGCAAGTTGTGATACCAAGTCATTGCTCCCTTTGACATGGTTTCCCCGAATTTCTTCAAAAGAATGGACTCAATCTCGTCATCTTCGAGATCATTTCCCTTTATGGCGCATGTGTATGCCGTTACGTGCTCATTTGGGTCAGATGTCCCGTTGTACTTGGTGATTTCTGGCATGCGGAACTTTTTTGGTATAGGTTTTGGGGCAGCTTGACGGAAAAGGCTTTTGCACTAATTTCTTCGAGTCTAAGCCCTTCAACACCGGGGGTGCTCCTGGAATCTGATCCACCCTTGAATTATATGTTTCTACTTTTTTGTCATTGGCTTCAATCTTCTTCTCGCCGGACTTGACTCGCTTGGTCAGCTCTTCAAGCATCTTCATGATCCCAGGATTTGTCCCCGATCCGCTTTCGTCCGGTTGCACCGTGGCCGGTTCATTTTCGGGGACGACTCCTCGAGAAGAACCGGCTTCCACCCTATTCGAAACCTGACTGAGACTTTGCAACTGAGCGATGGCCGCTTGCTGGGCTTGTAGCATGTCAAATATCATTTTGAGACTAATCCCGTCTCCTTCGTCGTTTTGAGTTCTTGAACGGTGTTCTCTTTGAACACTGTTCGACGGGCTAGAAGTCTGATCCACATCGATCGCCATTTGAGAATGGGCGTCGACTGGAATTTCATTACCGGGCATCACATTGTTGTTTTCGCCCTGGTGGTCGAACTCGCCATTGACGGACTGAGGCACGGATTGTGAGTGTGACATGACTATGTTATAACCTGAAACCAAAAAATTCTGCAAAGAACAAGTGTAAAATAGTGTGTGCGATAGAAAATTGTATCAAATATTCACTATTATCCTTGGCCCCATGGTGGGCGCCAAACTGTTTACCCCTAATTACGGGTAACAATTAAATTTATAGATGGTTTTAAGGATACATGACTTGGCCTGATACAATTAAAGAATGAATGATAAATAAAGGCTAAATTCAATAAGTAGGAAAGTAAGCAAACCACTGATATTGATTAATTCAGCTGTGATAGAATGAACAAGAATGAAATTAGTATTTGATGGAGAAAAACAGTTAAAATATGCTGAACTTTGTATATTGATCGTATCTGCCCCTTTTTACAGTAGGGCTGCCTCTTTATATAGGAAAGGAAAAAGAATTCTATACAAGGTAAAAGACTTATTTACAAGGTAAAAAATCCCTAAAATCTCCGGATTCAACGTGTTTGCTGATTTGGGCCGTCATTTCCGCCGAGATGTTTACATGTCACGAGATTCCCGGTCCTTCCTTTACGCAAATCTGATATTTTTACCATAAGATATTTTACCCAGATTGGTTTCGATAATCTCATCTCGAATGCTTCGGTGTCGAACTTCATTCTGATGACGTCTCATCCCAGACTTCCCTTCTCGATGTCCCGGTCTTGGCTTACCGGAGGACGACCTTAATCGACGCCGATCATCGAAACTCAAGACCGATGCTCCCCATGTACTCGATCGTATCTGGCCCCATACAGGTATAATTATCGAAAGGCAAGGAGACTGAAAATGCTGAAGTTTCAAATAGCGTAATGACAGGGACCTTATTTTATGGCAAACAGCTACAACATTTATGGTAAATACAACCTTTAACATTGTAATAACAACATTTTGGTGAAAGTAATTAAATAGAATTCTTCCACAAAATGGATTTCAAAATTGAAATCTTTTAATTTATTATATATTATAAAACTCGTGTGAAAATTTAGGAAAGAGGTATTGAGGAAAACTTATTGAGTAATTACTTCTAGGGTGGTCCCGCTAGATACTAAAGGAAAAAAAAAAAAACTACAATAGACAAGCTTGTATTTTAGAAAAGAGAAAAAGACAACAAAAACTACTTTAATTTATCCCTCAACATGAAAGAGAATTTACGCATATTAATCTTTAGTATGGAGCACATTAAGAAAAGAAAAAAAAGAAAACGAAATGTACGGTAAAATCCATTTAAAATCAAACTGTAACTCAAACGCTGACCTTGCTATTGACTCCTTGAGACAGTAGTATTACAACTTTATCGAGCAAAATTATATCCATAATTCGAACAAAAAAGTTAATTTACTAGCCGGTTGTATAGTGATCCTAAAGATAGCAGGAGCAGGAAAATCATATCCAAGTAGGAAACTAATATACAAGACAAAAGAACAATAATTCGGACAGCTCCATTGCTTGAAGGAATAGCTTCGTCTTGCCATTCTCTCTATTTGTCAGTACAACTCCAAAACTCAAATATTCTTCACAGGTAAACATTCTTGAGCTCCTCTACAATTCACCCTTTTCTTCTGCTATTGGTCATCCTTCTTTATACCCTCTTTTTTAGTCAAAGTTTCTTTCTTTTCCTTTACTAGAATCTGTCTCAATATTTTTGGATTGTGAACCCAATTGTTATTATTGTATATTAACTTGAGTATTAACTGATAAACTGTAAATTATGGATCCGCCTCTGAGTTCCACTATGTATAAAGAAATCTTTCATGCTGAATCTTCCTTGACTGTGTATTTTTATGGGGTTTTCTTTTGTGGATTTTGATTGATTTTTCATTATCCGATCATATTGTTCACCAGGCATATATTATGTTTTATTTTTTCTTTGGTTCATATATGTAGAATTGGGGTTTTTACAGGGTATTCTTCCATATTAGTCTATGTGTTAAAAGGGGGATAAAAGATGACTTCTTTTGGTGATGGGTATATTAAGCATATCAGATTATCAGCATGGTAGAATTAATAGTTTAATTTTGTGCTTAGAGTAGTTTAGTGTTTCTCTGATTCATGCGCATAAAATTGGGTTCTTTTTAGATCCCAATTTATAAAATAGGCAGGATAGATTGGCCATTGGATTAGTCAAGGTGCAAGCAAGTTGGTCCGAATATCTCATATAGGAGATGAGAATGATAGTTACAATTTGATCTATTTAGTGCTTAGAATAGTTTGTTTTTATTTGATTCGCATGTGCAAAATTGGGTTCTTTTTAGCTGGTGCAGTTCTAATCTAGTGTGAGGGTTAAACGAAAAAGAAAAAAGATGAGCTTTTCTAAGTCTCGGGGCATCTTAAGCATATTAGAATCACCAAATAAGTATTATAATTTATCCATTTTGTTGCTTAGAGTAGTTTGATACTGGAGTAGTTGAGATTAGCTTAAGGCTGATATTCTAGTCCTAAAGTAAGAACGGCTTGGACTTTGATGAGCCTGAAAATAGGCCAAGCAAGACAGAATTAAATCTTGTTCCGATTTGCTTTCTTCTGCTGATTTTATCTCCTTGAAGTTCCAAAAACATGATATTAATTGGGAATCATGACAACACACTGTAATTATTGCAAAGACATCATTGTTCTGATTGCTTGTGCAACATAAGGTTCTTCGGATCCTCTAATTCTCTGATTTGGAATGTATTATTCGCGATGAATAAATGTGAGATCATATTCCTGTTTAATGAAAGGAAGTCTTTATGTAGGCATAAGCTTCATTTGTGTATTTGTATTGGTTTTACAGTTCTTGACAGATATACTTTGTCGGGACAGAAGCACTTTGTTAATTCACTATTGAAAATTGAAAACCCTTTGATACTCCCAGTTACCATTCCTCAAGGCCCATTAGTATGTCTATTGGTAGATTTCTTTCTTTGTGCTTCGATTTACTGTTTCCTCAATCAAGACTGACTGATTGTTTTCTCGTTGGCAGCATGGATTTTAGGGTCTGCCTGTGTCTTTTCATACTTGGTTCTAGCTGGTGCTGTACTGCTAGAGAATTATCAGCGCGTAACCACCTTATTACTGAAACTGAAGATATTTCTGGTACTTTCTTTTTTTTTTTTAGTTTAATGCAGTCATGGGATAGCTGTACTGCTTTAATTGAGCAACCAAAAAATCAATTAATTTATGAACCTTATTTACAGCTTTATTTGATTTCTCCTATGGTCAGCGTCCAGTTGCCCTTCCATTAACAAGAACCTCCTTAATTCTCCACGACATCACTAGTTATGTAATGGATATTTGTTATTTTCACCTAGACCGCTACTTGCAGTTTATAAATTTACTTCCTCCATCCTATTTTCATGTGACATAATTTGATTGGCCGCATAATTTAAAAAATGTTGATAATGACTTATTGATAGTGGTGGAAGAAAACACTAGGACAATTGTTTGATTGATGAATCATAGCCTCAAAAAGTTTAATTTCATATGGTCAATTGAATTCGTATTCTTAAATATTTTGAAATATATCAAGCATTTTGTAATGTCTCAAAATAAATATATGTCCTGTAAGTCTCGAGACGACTAATTTGCCACTCCTCAAAAATTCTTATTTGGAGTGCAACTTCGACCTTCTCTAATCGAAACTTCTTTGCCTTCATTATTCTCTTTCCATCCTCACCAAATGAACCAAACTTTCCATTGACCCTTCCCATTAATATACTTGCTCAAGTCTTTCCGTCTTTTCAATTGAATAGCATTTGTATCATGTTCCTTTCAACTTTGAAGGGGCTCGGATGAAAACTAATATCTGAAAATGTTCACGTAAATAGGAGATCGAAACATTACGTACTACATTTACGAGTCTGCCAATGTGAATTACATTATGTTGTGCTCAATTGATTAGCATCCATAAGGCCTCTTAGGATTCCTAGATTCTCCCTTTCGAGTGTCAGATATTGGTTGGTATATGAACATAGGCAGTTGGGTATAAATATGAAAGAACAAGTGTTTTGTTATAGCTGCTTGCTTATAACAGGTTGCAATTCATGCAAATGGTTCTAGACTATATCTGAAACTTTATGACTATGTAACTACTTGACTAGGGATCTCTTACTGACAAGTTCAGCAATCTTTGCATCTTTTTATTGTCCATTTATTTGACTTCATTAAATGAATATGCGATGCATCTTTCTTTTTGAGTATGTCAATCTTCATTAAATGAACATGATTTGAACTGCTTGGTGTATTTGTGTAGCTTCATTAATTTGAAAAAGAATTTGTTAACAATTGGCTTTATTGCATCAGTTCTGCAGATAAATAACCTAGAGGTGCCGAGACAAGTTCAACCTCCGGAAGAAGTCGGAGGAAATGAACAGTTGTGCACATTGTGTGAAGAATATACTGCCAAGGCACTAAAGTACATGGCTAATAACAAGACCCAAACAGAGATCATTGGCCATCTTCATGAGTCCTGTTTGAAGATGCCATTTTACAAGCAGGAGGTACTTATAATCTAACTTGAAATTGTCTATCTATTGACCATTTCTTTCACCTTAATGATTGATTTTCACTGCACATAAGAAGGCTGAGTCAATTCAGATGTTGTATTGTTTAATGAACTAGCGATGTACAGTCATGGATGTTGCATTCGTATTTTAGTGTGTTTTTCTGTCTGACATCCTTAAATGCTTGGTAAAATTTTGTTGAGATAAATTTATTTTGTTCACAGAGCTTGAAAAGAACTGATTATTTGAGGTTCCCTTGATGAGATCAAAAAAGAAACTTAATTAATTGATTGGAGTCTTCATCATTATAATGAGTATGTCTAAGCTTCCAACTTCTTAAGAAATCAAAATTTACCAGAGAAAATAAAGTAAAGTAAGGGAATGAAGGAAAGATTAAGTGAGAATTAAATTCATTTTGTCTGATACTTATCTACTATCTCGCATCCTTAAACGTTGACTGAAATTGTTCGAAATCGTTTTTCACGGTCTTTAGAAGAACTAATCAGATGAGGTTCCTTATACTGTAATGAGCAAGTATAAGCCATATGGATTTTTTAAGAAGTCAAACTGTACGTAAGTTAATAAGAGAAGGAACGAAATCATAAGCGAAAACGTGCAAGATGAAACTGAACGCTGTGTAACAGTCAATAGCAATAAGCGTCCTTCCTTTGTATTTATAAATTATTTGGGTGGCCTGTTCGATTTTGCTGTCAGTTCTTTATTCTGAATTGCTTAGTATGAGACTTTGAACGGTTTCTATAGCTAGGTTGTGCGTGAATCTCTTTGATTTTTTGGCTGCAGTGCGTCGTACTTGTGGATTATTATGCTCCTCTCTTCTTCTCAGAGATCAACAAAATAAGACCTGAAGACTTTTGCGAAAAATTTGACCTCTGTGAACGAGTGGTTACCATTTCTCAGGTGCTTTCTGGACAGAGCTGTGATTTATGCCACCAAGTAGTTACAGAGGCCGAATCTAAGTTGAAAGATCCCGACACCCAGGTACACAATGTTTAATTTTATGTACATAACATATTAATAAAATTGTATATAGTTACCTCAACTAAGTTCAAAAGAGATGAACATCTTTTTGGAGTTATGATCCACTTTTAGTTGAGAAGTCTGCTGTATTTTGAAATTGGATATCTGCTACTAAAGACAGCTTTAGGACTTCTAATATCATTTCTGCGTGTTAGTAGTTATATTATAAGCAGTAATGCAGAATATCATGCAACGCCTAAATCTCCACTTTTATGCATTAATATTTGGATGAAATCTTTCTAATGAAGAATGTTTTAAAGTACTTCCCCAAGTAAGTTACTTCCATGAATATCCATGGAGTAGTTAGTTTCTGATCATTTGTGTGCTTTAGATTTGTTCGATAAATTCTCCAAAAAAAATAGGAGCAGGAAGCTAAATGCATGTTGCATGGACCAATAAAGATAATGTTAATTCATTCCAATCCTTCAACACGCCGAGAGTTTTCGAACATCTGCATAGGACTTTAGCTCTGTTCAATACCTTTCGTTTATCTTTTCTCAACTTGCATATATACGAAATAAGAACTCCATGTAGGATTTCTTTGCAGTTACCTGTGAGTTGAATTGTATATACATAAGTATGTGATTGGAGGCGTGAGGTAATATACTCACTTGGAATATGTTTGCTTATTCATTTTTATTGACATCCTTTCAGTTGGAAATACTTGAGTTGCTCTTGAAGGCATGTGGAGCTGTCAAACTCAAACCTTATGCCAGAAAGGTTAGAAAAACATCTGCGATTTAATTGTTTGATCATATCTAAATCTGCAAGCTCGCTGTTAGTTTCCAGATTTCCAGTGCAACAGATTTTTGGAATTCCGGTGATATAAATAATATCATAATTAATGTATTTTGGACCCCTTTTGAAGTCTATGAAAAGATTTTGCACTCCTTGTATCCATGCACTGCTGTCCTATGAATAATGTTATCCATCGAAAAAATTTCAAACCATGCTTAAATACTTGATATCAAGCCTTGACAACTCTTAAAATTGATTATAAGGATGAATAAGCGCTACAGTTGTCCTACATTATTTGGAATACTTTTGCATCCAGGAGAACTGTCAACCTTTTTACCTGATGATAAATATATGAAGAATACACAAACCCTGTTTGATATCTATGTTGATGTTTTTATTCTCACTCTCTCCTTTTTGTTATTTTTTGGCAGTGCAAGAAACTGATCTTTGAATATGCACCAGTGATTCTCGTAAATGCTGAACAGTTTCTGGAAAAAAATGACGTATGTGCTATTCTTCATGCTTGTGAGCCTGCAGCAGATAAAGAGCTACAAGCATCACCAAAGATGCAAGCTTCATTGCATTCAGCCTCTTAAAGAATTCAGAGTTTTTAGATTTGGTTGGGGACGTACATATTGTTGTATGTAAACGATTAAACACTATCATCAAGTTTCTGAAATGTTGTGTATAGCGTGATAGGTTGAGACTCAAACTTCATTTACAGTTATTTATGCAAGAGTAGATATATATGTCTAAGTTTCCAAGTTACAGCTTTAACTGAGATGGGGTTGTATATATATGTATTGGATGTAAACTGGTATCCCATATGCCAGATGCTGTGGCAATTTTCAAACCCCATTCTTGTAACCCGTCCAAACTGTCTATCAAATGATATTCTAAATACAGGTTGAATACAAGTCGAGATGGTTTCAGATGGGTTTAAAGTGGGCATATACTGGTTTGAGCAATGTTTCATTATGTTGTGGTCCTTTCCCCAGGTAGTTGTGCTTCGTCACTTCACTCTAATTTATAAGTTTTAAGAGGAAATTGTTACTGCTATTAAACTGTTGAATTTTGTGACCATCCTATCGAAAAACTTAAACTATTAAAGATAATACACGTTTAATTATTGAACTAATACACTCTCTCACTTTGAGTCTGACTCTTTTTTCTTGGCCAAACACGTGAAAATTATTCTTTGTCAATTATGATGGTGAGACTTGAAACCTCAGAAACTTTTTCTGCTGTTGAATTGCTACCATCTCATCAAGAAGGTTAAGCTATTGAGATCAGAGAATACATTTTTAATTATTTTGAGACTAAAAATACCATATTTTTAATTATTTAATTATGTTTTAACAGAGTTTTTGTTAGTAAATGAAAGCTACTTTATTCACATTTGATAGCAACTTTAATAATCCCACCTATCAGTTTTTATTGCAAAACAAAAACTATTTAATGGACAACAAAATCATCGCTATACACAAAGTAGAATCCAGTTTTTCTTTTTTCCATTTATTATTTGTTTTAGCTGTTTCTGCTAAAGTTAGGCAAAAGTCTACTGTTTAATCAAAGGAATATGGAGTTTTCACGTTGAACCAGGGCACCACATGGAACCATAAATCTTCTCCCACCTACCGTACCCCCTTTCTGCTTCACCACGAGGGATATAGCTTAAACAAAAGAATAAGAAGACAATAATAATAATAATAATAATAATAATAATAATAGGCACTTGAGGATATTGTCTAAGCGGTCAATAAAGTAGGCAAAAATTATAGGAGATCGAGGTTTAAATTAAAAAAAAAATAGAAAACACTAGTCGACTTCTGTCCACCTTAATTTATATGAATATAATTATTCGGTACTTACTAATAAGAGGTAATACATATTTAACAGAATAATTAAAGTACATGCAAACTAATCCAAACCACAACTTTATAAACACGGAAAAAAAAAAAAGGAAAAGGACGACAACAACATCAATACCTAAATTCTTTCACTGCGAATGAAGATTTATTATGTGTTGTGTACAATCCTTGTCCAATAAACAAAGTTTGGTGAGTTCTTAAGTTGCTTCGTCAAATCTGTTCTGCGAGCATATCATTTGTCATGTGGATGGAGATTAGCAAATTAACTTTAAATAATAAATCATGATATAGTTTGACTCATGTTCAAAGGTCTATTGGCTACCAAGATTTGTGCCAGATTCTACAAAAAACTTGAGACATTGATTAGGTTTAAGACCTTTTCTAATAAGTGCACATTTCTACATAATCCTCACTCTCAGCTGTTACATGCGCCACTTGTTGCCAATGTTGGCTTAGAGTTATTGGTTTAGTGTCTTAGTAAAGAATTTAATCTGTTAATCTAAATCCTACTCCTTGAATGATATATTTGTTTAGATGATAGGCGTTTCGCGACGTATAAGGGTTCTTACAACAAATAGTAACAAACTTGAACTTTATGAGTAAAATTCGAAATTTTATCACAATTTGTTTGATTTCAAGAGTTTGATATTGTTGGGCTTATGTCCCAAAATCTCGTGTGGGCTTGACCAACACTAATTAATTTTTGAGAAACACATAGTTTTAAGGGAAACTAACAGCTATGTCCATTTATAAGTAGTTTATTATAAAAATTGGTTAATTTATTAAATATTACTAATGTTAGTCAAATGTTGCCAATATTAGCCAATTAGCTATTTGTAGCTAAAACAAGGTCAAATTTTTTCTTTCTTTTGAGTGGGTGTTATTAGAAGAGGTTTGAATTTCGGTTTTGGGATGATTTGGTGGAGTTTTGAGGTGGTTTGAATTGAAAATTCGAAGTTGAAGATGAAACATAAAAAAATTGATCAATGTATCATTTGTGTATCAAATATGTATTATATTTATATCAAATGTGTATCATATGTATATCTATGGATATCTGTGTGTGTGATACATGTGTCATAGAAGAATTTTTTGAACTCGATTTTAACTACGAATTTTGATACCAAATTAGTCCAAATCACCTCCAATCTTCCTCAAAGTTTGTATATTGACTCATCTATATGTTTTCAATGAATTTCAACCATACTCATTAAAAAGAGTCCTTTTTTGCTTAGATTTTTAGAATCTTGTATATATATAATTTGTGTTTCATCACCGTGTTTGCTACCTTATCCATGAAATTTTCTTTCCGTCTTGTATCTAACATTGCTGATCACACATAAAAATATGAAAGGAGATCTTTGTATGTGATTTTTGGTGAGGAATAACCTTATTTATTTGAATTTTTAATTTTTATATGTGCTTGGCTAGTTTTGAAAAATCTATGATTAATGGCTAGAGGTTGGTACATTGGAACTTATTTGGGATATTTATGTAAGATTTTCTAGTTTTAACCGCTTAAAAAAATAATAGCCGATAAAATACATATTTTTGTATATATGTGTATTTTTTACATATAATATACATATTTTGTATACTTTTTAGCCAGCGAATGCAATTGATTTCGACCAATGGCCAATTTTGTATTAACCCTATATATATATATATATATATATATTGGGATTATTACCATGTCGACAATGACCAAGTTCGATATTGAAATGTTTGATGGAAAGATTAATTTCAACATTTGGAGAGTTCAGAAAAAAGACGTTCTCACCCAAAAAGGATTAAAAAGGAGTTGGTTAGTAAATCAATAAGCTCGCCGGGATGACCGAAGAGCAACAAGATGGGTTGGATGAAAATATGCTTTTTGTTATCCAACTATGCTTGTCCAAGAAGATTCTGCGTGAAGTTGTCCATGAGACTTTCACTGCGAGATTGTGGCTAAATCTTGAACGATTATACATAACTAAAAGCTCCGCATATAAGTCTGTCACAAAGAGCAGTTACACAAGATTCGTATGATTTGTCCTCATATTCAATCTCATATTGATGAGTTTAGTTTAATGCTGTGGCCCACCGCGGGCCTGGGCCTGAGGCGGGCCTGGGCCTGGCGGTCCCGGGCCTGGCGGTCTCGTGGGTTGGGACCGGTCCGTAGCGGGCTGGGCCCGCGGGCCCAATGGGCCTAACGGTTCGTATTTTTTTTTTTTTTTTAAACCAACGGAAATTTCTTTTAATAAGCCTTGTATATATATGTTGTATATATTGTATATATATACATATAAACTATGTATATGTATTATATAAATATATAATACATATACATAAATTTGATTTTCTAAATTTGATTTGAAGTCTGGTTATTGGCAAATACAAATATCTGAATCTGATAGATATAAAACTGCTTTTAATGTTCCAATGGGACAGTATGAGTGGAATGTTATGCCTTTTGGATTGAAAAATGCACCTTCTGAATTTCAGAAGATTATGGATGATATTTTTATTCCTTATACTAATTTTATTATTGTCTATATAGATGATATTTTAGTATTTTCAAAAAATATTGAAAATCATTTTAAACACTTGGAAATTTTTAAGAAAATTATAATTCAAAATGGTTTGGTTATTTCTAAACCAAAAATGAATCTTTTTCAAACTAATATTAGATTTTTGGGTCATAATATAGAAAAAGGAAAAATTGTTCCTATTAATAGAAGTATTGAATTTGCTTCTAAATTCCCAGATGTTATTACTGACAAAACCCAATTACAGAGATTTTTGGGAAGTTTAAATTATATTTCTCCATTTATAAAAGATTTGGCTAAGGATACTGCTATTCTTTATGATAGATTAAAGAAAAATCCAAAACCTTGGACTGATAGTCATACAGAAGCTGTTAAGCTTATAAAAAGGAAGGTTAATAATATTCCATGTTTGACTCTTGCAAATCCCAATTGGGATAAAGTTGTTGAAACAGATGCCTCTGATATAGGGTTTGGAGGTATTCTTAAACAGATTTGTCCTAATAATAAACAGGAATATCTAGTACAATTCTATTCTGGGAAATGGAATAATTCTCAGAAAAACTATGCTACTGTAGCCAAAGAAATATTAGCTATAGTCAAATGTGTTTTAAAATTTCAGACTGATTTATATAATCAAAAATTTGTTATCAAAACTGATTGTAGTGCTGCTAAATTTATTTTTAATAAAGATTTCAAACATGATGTTTCTAAACAAATGTTTGCAAGATGGCAAGCATTATTAGCTCCATTTGATTTTGAAATTATTTATAAAAAGGGTAGTGATAATAATCTCCCTGATTTTCTCACTCGGGAATATTTAAATTCATAATTTCTATTTGTCATCTCTGCAGATGAGACCTCAATATGGACCTCCCCGAGGTAGGGGAAGAACAAATACTACTGGAAGAGGCAGAGGTAATATCCTTGCTCAAATTGGAAATCAGAGATTAATATCTGCCAATATTGCTAATATTGCAGAAAGTTCCAGTTCAGGGAACAATAATAATAATTCATTATACAATGAATTTCTGGAGTATATAAGAACCAGACAGCAAGAACAGGGTAATAACCCACAGTTGCCACCATCATACTCCACAGCATTAATGGAACAAGAAAATGAAGGCAATGAGGCTTATAGCCAAAACCCCCATAAAGAATTAATAATTCTTTTGGAAAGGTCAGATTTGAGATGGAGAGATAATCCTTGGCAAATAATGTCAAGATATCTTGATACGGCATCATATGCTACACCTTCCTACAAATATAGGATGAATTATGAACTGCTTCTAAAGTCTACAGAAACAGTTGAATTTACCCATTTTTTCCCATCTACTACCAAAAAAGTTTATAACTTTTCCAAAATGATAATAAAACGTATAATTCCTGCAGAAGAATGGGGAATTAGCACTTTGAAAGAAAAGGATTATATCCATCCAGATCAGAGAATTCCTGTTAAATATAATTACTGGGATTATATCCAGAGTTTTTATAATACTTTTTATTATGAAAATCCTAATAGGAAACATTCCTGGTTTATTAAGTTATGTGATAATATGTTTGGACAGGAATTACCAAACTGGTTCTGTGAATGGTGGACCAAATTTGGACCATCCATTGATGTTTTACCAGAAAATTACAAGAGTTTATATACTCAGTGGATAGAGGTTTCCCCGAAACTAATAAGTTTACAAAGAGATAATATTTTCTTTGAGGGAATAGCATTAATGTATTTCTTTATAGAATTTTCTATTCCATGGATAATGAAATGGGATATAGAAGTTGGTTATACCGATAAGGGATTTCCCTGTCTTAATAGAATTTTTTATACAAAGTTCTGGAGCAGAATGCTCAGTATTAATAAAGAAACAGGTCAAGTATATGGTCAGCAAACTGTTGATAATATCAATAAAGCTCTAAAGAGTTATAGCTCTGAAAAGAATGTTATTGAGGAAGAGGAAATCAGCCCTCTTATTCATATTAGTAGAAAAATACAGATGAAAAAGGGCTCTATATCAAAAGATGACTTAATGGCAGAATATTTAGCAGAAGTCAAAAAGGACTTTGCTAGAAGATTTGATACAGAGATGCCAGATAATATGTCCATTACCAGCAGAAATACTGAAGAAGAAATTGGAGATAATAATTCCCAAGAGGAGAATACTGAAAGTGTTCATCTGGAGAAAATAGAAGGATTTTTGAATAAATTGAAAGAAGCAAGGGAAGAATCTTCAGCAACAATCCAGAATATGCGAAAATAATGGATTGATTGAAGACCCCACATCAGAATTATTGGGGAAATAGGACAAATTAGCTTTAATAAAGCAGGGGACCTACCAAATAGGATTATTGGCCACAGAATCTACTTTTATAAAAGTAGATTATCATTTTCTTTTACTTTTTATCTTGTCGGCCATGTTTGTAATTATTGTGTCGGCCAATTTACTGTTTTCTTTTTGACTTTTGTGTACCAGATCCATTATATAAGGATCGTTTTAGTTTCAGTTGAAGGCAGGCTTTTCTCTAGGATTTTCTTTAGTTCTCTCTCTCTAGAAATTCCATCGCCCAGTTGTAAAAACTTTGATAAATCTTTTTAATAAAAACTACTTGGTTTGGCAAAGCAGTGGTCTCAGGTACTTCTAAATTTTTGTTTTACTTTTTAATTTTTATTTGAGAATTTAGCCTAAATGATAGGCTAAATATATGTGTTAAACTTAGGATTCTTGAACTATTCTTGAAGCATGCTCTAGTATTAATTGAATTATTGTTTCCTTTCCGATGTTGCTTAGGTTAAAGGTATAGACCCAGGCAGTTCTAAGTTAGAAGGTAATCCCTGTTTATGGAAACATAAACAGTGTCCTCTGCAGAACCCGTTTTAGCCAAGGTGGGCGTTGTAAGGGTTATATGAGAGGGCGTGGTTTAGGGCTTACTAACTAATTTATAATTTTGACAGGGTTTGTACCTTAGTAATCCTTCCTGTAGCTCCATCGAAGCGATCCGGTAGAGAGTTGGTATATGGATTTGCAGTGTATATGGATTTAAACACTAACACTAATAAATTTGCCCGAGCAAAAATAAGACAAAACCAATCATGATCAAACAAGCCATTTAATGACATAGGATTGATTTGCAGTGTATGGGAATTTTCGAGCTACGATAAAATTATTTTTTATTATTTATAGGTCACGAGTTCGAATCATAAAATTAATTATTGATGCTTGAATTAGAATAGGTTGCGTACATCGTACCTAATTAGAATGCATCCTTTTGTAGAATCTTATATGAATACGAAACCTTATATGAATACGAAATACTTCGTGTACCGTATTATCTTTTCTTAGTATTGATTTGCACAATCTGAGTTTGCTTCTTATCCACAACGAGTCCACACCCACGTGTCTTTCCTACTTGGAAATTGCATCATCGTTCATTAATATACACAAACTCTGATACTACATAGATTTAACCAAGAATTGGATCAGTCAAGAACCAATTCAAAAATCAAGTCTTTCTTCTCTCTTTTGAGGAAAAACAAAAAAGCAGAGGTCTAATGGGTAAAGGAGGAAAAAGTAATGAGGGTGAAGAAAACATGGCTGCTTGGCTTCTTGGTGTTAACACCCTCAAGATTCAGCCTTTCAATCTCCCTCCTTTGGGTACTATTTTTTTCTCTGCTCTTAGTTAGAACTTATTAGCATCTATTATTACGAAGTGGAGCCTTGGCATAACTGTTAGAGTTAGTGACATGTGACCACGAGGTCACGAGTTAAAGCCGTGAAAATAACCTCTTGCAGACCCTTGTGGTACTGCCCTTCTTCGAACCCCGTGCGCAGCGGGAGCTCAGTCCATCGGGCTGCTTTTTTTAGTATCTATTATTATTATTATTATTTCATTAATTAGGTGTTTAAGTTGACTTTTAAGATTAGTTTGATCAATTCATAGTGTAATATGTAGCATTAGTTTTTTGAATTAAAAATAGATATAATTATGGATTGACGAAACTTTTGTTCCTAGAGGCAAAATAGAACAACAGGCACCCAATTGTATAGCCTAGCCGTCAATAAAGTGAGTGAAAATCGTGTATCAGCAGAGTTTGAATCTCGATAGAAACAAAAAACGTTTTGGTACATGTGTTGGTGAGAGGCAGGGGATGCACATTTATCTAAGCTGTGTCACGCGACACCGCTACATCGATTTTTTTCATTAAATATATGTATTAATACTGTGAGGAAGCGATAAGTAGGAAAAATGACACCACTTGACATAAATTGTCTCTTGGTGCATTGGTTATGTGCTTGATTTTGCTCTAAGAGGTCAGAGGTTCAAATCTCAACTAGCACATCTTTTTTGCAAATAT
>MCJB01048375.1:152006-244570 GCA_002018475.1 Nicotiana obtusifolia | reverse complement strand
ACATGGTTAGTCGCCCTCAGAGGCATTCAGATGGTACAGGTTGTATGTCTCTTACCCTGATGCTTATTATTGTTCTTACATTATGTTTCCTGCCTTACATACTCAGTACATTATCCGTACTGACGTCCTTTATTTGTGGACGCTGCATGTCGTGCTGCAGGTCCGGACTGACAGATAGACGAGGCTCCCCCACTACAGTAGGTTGTCCAGTTCAGCGGATATTGGCGAGATCCATCCTTCGGACTTGCCACAGTCTTGGTATGCATTTTGTTGTAGGCATTATGGGCACGTCGGGGCCCTGTTCCGACGTAGGTTACATTATGTACGTTTTTGTAGAAGCTCATAGACAAGTGTCAATTTATGCATAGACAAGTAATGGGTTGGCTTATGTACAGTTGAATTGCCTTGTCGGCAAACGTATATATTTTATTTTATGGTTTTGCATTGTAGTCTTATGGGCCATATTATGTATATAAGTATGTTCGTATCATGGCATGACGTCTCGGTTCATTATAATTATTGTTCGAGATTATATGCATATGACAAGCCTTATAGATAATAAGGAAAGTTAGATGAAGGGTACGCCGGCGCCCGTTGAGTAGGGTCCGGTGCCGGTCGCGGCCCTCCGGCTTGGGTCGTGACATTATTGTGATGCTTCTCAGATTGGTATTGGGTCTGTCTTGATGCAGGAGGTTAGGGTGATTTCTTATGCTTCACGCCAGTTGAAGCCCCATGAGAAGAACTACCCCGTTCATGTCTAGAGCTGGCAGTCATTGTCCACGCATTAAAGATTTGGAGGCATTATATTTACGGTGTGTCTTGTTAGGTATTTACAAATCATCGTAGTCTACAACACTTGTTTAAGCCAAAGGATCTGAATTTGGGGCAGCAGAGGTGGTTAGAGCTGTTAAAAAACTATGATATCACCATTTTGTATCATACGTCGCGAAGGCCAATGTCATGGTCGATGCCTTGAGTAGAAAGGCGGAGAGTATGGGCAGCCTTGCATATATTCAAATTTGTGATAGACCGCTAGCATTGGATGTCTAGGCTTTGACCAATCAATTCATGAGGTTAGACGTTTCGGAGCCTAGCCGTGTTCTTGACGACCCCCATTTGCTTGTCCTTAAGGACACGATGTAGCACGGTGATGCTAAGGAGGTTTCTATTGGAGATGATGGGGTGTTGCAGATGCAAGGTCATATTTGTTTGCCCAATGTGGATGGGCTACATGGGTTGGTTCTTGAGAAGGCCCATGGTTCGCGGTATACCATTCATCTGGGTGCTGTAAAGATGTATCAGGACTTGAGGCAACACTACTGGTGGAGGAGAATGAAGAAAGCTATAGTAGAGCATGCGGGCGCAGTGCTTGAACTGTCAGTAGGTAAAGTATGAGCATCAGAGGCCAGGCAGTTTGCTTCAGAGACTTGAGATTCCCAAGTGGAAATGAGAGCGTGTTACCATGGACTTCATTGTTAGGCTCCCATGAATTTTGAAGAAATTTGATGCAGTTTGGCTAATTGTGGACCGGTTGACTAAGTTCGCACATTTAATTCCGCTTGTGACCACCTATTTTCAGAGCGGCTAACTCAAATCTATTCTGCAAGATTGTTCGTCTTCATTGCGTGCCGGTGTCCATTATTTCTGATCGAGGCATGCAGTTCACATTGCAGTTTTGTAGAGGAGTATAGTGAGAGTTGGGCACATGGTTTGAGTTGAGCACAACATTCCACCACCGGACGGACGGACAGTCCGGACGCACCATTTAGATTTTGGAGATATGCTACGCACATGTGTTATAGATTTTGGGGGTTCTTGGGATCCGTTTCTACCACTTGTTGAGTTTGTCTTTAACAACAGCTACCAATCAAGTATTCAAATGGGTTCTTATGAGGCCTTATATGGGAGGCGACGTCGATATCTAGTTGGTTGGTTTGAGCCGAGAGAGGCTACATTATTGCGTACTAACTTGGTTCTGGATGCCTTGGAGAAAGTCGAGTTGATTCAGGATCGGCTTCATACGGCACAGTACAGACAGAAGAGTTATGTTGATTGGAAGGTTCGTGATGTTGCATATATTGTGGGAGAGAAGTATTGCTCAGAGTTTCACCCATGAAGGGTATGATGAGGTTCGGAAGGAAGGGCAAGTTGAGCCCTCGGTATGTTGGCTCTTGTGAGGTGCTTAAGAGGATTGGAGACCTGGCCCACAAACTCGCATTGCCACCTAGTCTGTCGGGTATTCACCCAATGTTTCATATTTTTATGCTCTAGAAGTATTATGGTTATCCGTCTCTAGTCTTGTACTTTAGCACGTTTCATTTAGATGGAGATTTGACTTATGATGTGGAGCCAGTGGCCATTTCGGATCGGCAAGTTCGAAAGTTGAGATCAAAGAATATAGGTTTAGTGAATGTTGAATGGAGAGGCCAACAGTTGAGGAGGCAACTTGGGAGACCTAGCGGAGAAGCAGAGCAGCTATCCACACTTATTTGAGACTCCAGGAATGATTCTAGACCCGTTCGAGGACGAACATTTGTTTAAGAGAGGGAGAATGTGACGACCCAGCTGATCGTCTTGTGTATTTAGCCTCGTTCCCCTGTTTATTGATTATTCTATATTCGCTTGTGGATACATGACTTTTCGGGGTGGTTGGTTTTGTTTCGAGGATGTTTCAGAGTGAATTGAAATACTTAGCCCTAAGGTTGGAAGCTTAAATTGATATAGTTGACCGGCTATTGGCATTTGGGTAAATGACTTCGAAATGGCGTATTGATTGTTTTGATAGCTTCGTATGATGACTTTGGACTTAGGTTTATGTACATATAGGAATTTTGAGGTTTGTAGGTCGTTTTGGCTTGAATTAGCGAAAGTTGGAAAGTTGAAGGTTTGGAAGGTTGAGAAGTTTGACCGAGAACTGACTTTGTTGTTACCGGGCTCAGATTTTTGTTCAGAGAGTTGGAATAGGTCCATTGTGTCATTTATGACTTGTGTGCAAAATTTGAGGTCAATTAGAGTAGGTTTGATATGATTCGACATTAGTTTTAGAAGTTGGAAGTTCGTTTGTCACTAGGCTTGAATCGATGTGCGATTTGTGATTTTGTTGTTGTTTGATGTGATTTAAGGCTTCGAGCGAGTTCTTATTGTTCTCTAGAACTTGTTGGGGTATGTTTTGATGGGGTTCTCGGTTGTGATTCGGATAGTTGGCAGAGCATAGTTGCACTTTGGAGAAGTGCAGAAGTTTCAGGCATCTGGTGCGATCGTACTTGAGTGGCTGCAAATGAGGCACCACAGGTGACGCGTTATGTGCGTAGATATAGAAGGAGGCTGGGAGTAGTAGGATAGTAGATGCGAATTATGCCTCCGCAGAAGCGAGGTTGCTTCTGTGATGAAGGGAAGCTTAGGATTGGAGAGCCGCAGGTGTGGAGTATGCTCCGCAGGAGCGCATGCGTAGATGCGGGAGCCCAACCATTAAGTGGTTTTTGTAGGTGCGCATCTTTGACCGTAGAAGCGGCTTCGCATAAGCGGACTTCTAGGCCGCAGAAGCGGGATCACTGGGCAGTTGTTTAAAGATCAAGGGTTTAAGTCTTTTTTTCATTTTGGGAATTTTGGAGTTCGGACTGGGGCGATATTTGGAGAGGTTTCCACATTTTGATATGGTTGGACTCATATTTGAATGGGTGTTCGGAGTTTGTAAATTTTGTCTGGTTCCGAGGTGCAGGCCAGCAGTTGACCTTTTGGTTTTTTTTATGACATTTGCTAAAGATCTTAGCTTTATCTTTTTGAATCACTTCCTATAACTTCTATTGATAATATTACGTTATTTTGGCTAGATTCAAGCCTTCCGGAGATTGATACACTAGTTGTTAGAGGAGTTATAGGCTTGCTTGAGGTAAGTATCTTGTCTAAACTGGTTAAGACACTAGTTGCCTGAATTATTTGTGATAGCTACGTGCTATGGGTGCACAAATGTGTGGGGTTTGAGCCCATGTGCTAAGATTGGGGGTATTTATCCATGCTCAGGTTGTGCTTAGGCTATCATATGACTATTATTGACTGTTAAGCTTTATGCTATGATGTATCTCATATTTGTAACATTGTTGTGAACTATTTGAGCCATGTTTGAGGTTACATAAAGGTTAAATGAAATTACCGATTTGAGCTATGATAGCACACTTTGCACATGCCTACACTTTAGCATGTCATTTATACCAGTCTAGGAAAATGAGATATGTTATTCATTAATCATATACATGTATTCTTGTTTATTTGCTCTTGTGTGATATGATTGAACTGGATGCCTGTGACCACGCCAGGCGGATTGTGCTGTTATGCTTGTGACCATGCCGGGCGGATTGTATTGTTATGCCTGTGACCACATTGGGCAGATTGTGTTGTTATGCCCAGTGGCCACGCCGGGCTTATTGTACTATTATGCCTGTGACCACCACGGGCGTATTATGGTATTGAGCATGTGACCACGTCCAGCGAATTTTAGTTTTGAGCCTGTGACCATGCCAGGTTGGTAGCACGTTGAATTGGTCGTTCTTGCGTGTGGATATGGATCCATCTCCCTAGGTTCACCTTCTCATATTTCTCTCTTTATGGTGTATATGCGGATAATAAGGGAAACTGATTAGTGGTTTAGTATGGATATGGAAAGGTTGAGGAAATCGTGCCAGTGTTTGTTTGGATTTTGCATTTCATCTTTACTTGATATTTTCGTGATTTATTTACCTGATATAACTGCATATCATCTCTATATACTGACTTTGACTGAGCAAAGTATTTGAGTAACTGTACAAATACACACACATATGCTTCTTCCTGTGCTTTATGACTTGATTTCATTATTGTTCTATACTTTTTAAAATGATGAAAATATACAGGTTATAGGTAGTATCATTTATAATTCGTGCTTCTTTTATCTCGATTAGGTTAGCTACGATACTTATTAAGTACATTGGGTCATTTGTACTCATACTACACTCTGCACTTAATTGTGCAGATCCAGGTGTGAGGACTAGTTATCAGCAGTAGATCTATCTGTTGGACCCAGCTTCGAGAGCTGAGGTAGAGTTGCATCCTTGGCCGCAATTTTGACTTGTCTTTTCTTATGTATTGTTGCTTCAATTCAAATAGTATTATTATTACTTAGTTTTCTGACTTGTATTCTGTTCTAGAGCTTATGACTCCGCATGTACTAGTTTCTGGGGGATTTACCTTGTATTGGCAGTATTTTGTTATATTGAGGTTTCAGACTTATGCTATTTCTATAATTTATGTTGTACTGGTTCTGTATTGTTATGTTTTAGCTTGCCCAACCAGTGTGTTAGGCGCCATCATGACGGATTGGGATTTTGGGTCGTGACACAATCTTAAGTCACACAATCATCACTTAACCGTCTTTGATTCTCGTTGTTATATTTGTTTCAGCCTTGAACACTGCCAGGTTTCATAAGCGCATAGAGAAATGGCCTTACAGAATTCTCCTTGAAGAGGCTTACACTTCACATATGTGATTCCTAAACGTGTAATCCGGTACATATACTATTCGATTATTCTATATCAAACATAGAAATCATTAAAAAGCCTTAACGCTCTATCCTTGTTACTGAATATTATCTTCAGCACAAAAATGGACCAAAATCTTATGTGACAATGTTGAACTGTCACTAATGACTTTGTTTGATCTCCTTGAACATAGATTTTGGGATCTTTTGTCTTCTAGGTAGAATTAACGAGACAGTGATTTGTCCTCGGCCATAGTTCCATTCTCTTTGATAATCTCTCAACTAACTCTCTAGTTAGGCCTTTTGTAAGTGGATCCAATATATTATCTCTTGACTTCTCCACTAAACCTTCACCGATGTAATGTTCTTCGACCTCAACTTCCAAACCTACCTGTCCAAATAGCCACTGACTCCTCAACATAGGTCAAATCCTTGTCCAATTGCACCGAGCTGAAATCTAACACATGTGACGGATCACCATAATACTTCTAGAGCATGGAAACATGGAACACCTGGTGAACTCCCGATAAGTAGGGTGGCAATGCAATTCTGTAGGCCACCTCTCCCACTCTCTCAAGAATCTCTAAAGCACCAATATACCGAGGGCTCAACTTGCCCTTCTTCCCGAACTTCATCACACCTTTAATGGGCGAAACTCCGAGTAGAACCCTCTCGCCCACCATGAATGTCACATCACGAGCATTCCTGACAGCATAACTCTTCGGCGTTAACTGCGCTGTACAAAGAAGCTCCTGAATCAATTTCACCTTCTCCAAGGCATCACGAACCAAATCAGTGCCCAACAAACTAGTCTCCCCAGGCTCAAACCAACCAACCAGATAACAACATCGCCTCCCATATAAGGCCTCATATGAAGCCATCTGGATACTCGACTAATAGTTGTTGTGTTGGCAAACTCTTCTAATGGTAGAAACTGATCCGATGATCATTCGAAGTCAATGTCACAGGC
Source organism: Nicotiana obtusifolia (assembly GCA_002018475.1). Taxonomy (NCBI): domain Eukaryota; kingdom Viridiplantae; phylum Streptophyta; class Magnoliopsida; order Solanales; family Solanaceae; genus Nicotiana; species Nicotiana obtusifolia. The sequence goes on along the minus strand of MCJB01048375.1, from coordinate 238,090 downwards.
TCGTAACATGTCCTCTAAAATCTGAATAGTGCGCTCGGACAACCGGTCCATCCGGGGATGAAATGTCGTACTCAGCTCGACCTATGTGCCCAACTCCCGCTGCATAGCTCTCAAAAAATTCAATATATACTGCGTGCCTCTATTCGAGATAATAAACACAGGCTCACCATGAAGGCGAACAATCTCCTGAATATAAATATGAGCCAGCTGCTCTGAAGAGTAGGTAGTCATGACTGGAATGAAGTGTGCAGACTTGGTCAGTCTATCCACAATGACACACACTGTATCGTATCTCCTCATAGTCCGTGAAAGCCATACTACAAAATCCATAGTGATACGCTCCCACTTCTACTCTGAATGTCAAGCCTATGGGGTAACCCACCCGATGATGGTTGTACTTAACCTACTGACAATTCAAACACCAAGATACATACTCCACAAAATCTTTCTTCATTCTTCTCCACCAGTAGTGATGCTTCAAATTATGGTACATCTTAGCAGCGTGTGGATGAATGGAATATCCCGAACTGTAGGCTTACTCAAGAATCAGCTATTGCAACCCATCAATATTAGGCACACAAATTCGGCCCTGAAGCCTCAACACCCCATATTCACTAATAGTCACCTCCTTGGGATCACCGTGCGGCAACGACAAGCAAGTGGGGATCATCATACTGACGTGCCTTGACGCGCTCAAACAAAGACGGGCATGAAACCATGCAAGCAAGAACCCGGCTAGGCTTCGAAACATTCAACCTTAAGAACCTATTGGCAAAAGCATGAACATTCAAAGCTAATGGTCTTTCCCTAGGTGGGACAAAAGAAAAAATACACATGCTCTCAGTAGTCCTACTCAAAGCGTCAGCCACCACATTGGCCCTCCCGGGATGATAAAGAATGGTGATATCATAGACCTTTAGTAGCTCTAACCACCTCTGTTGCCACAAGTTTAGATCCTTTTCCTTGAATAAGTGTTGAAGACTCCTATGATCCATGAACACCCCACAAGATACGCAGTAAAGATAGTACGTCCAAATCTTAAGCGCGTGAACAATAGCTGCCAACTCTAAATCGTAAACGAGGTAGTTCTTCTCATTCCGCTTGAACTAATGTAAAGCCTAAGCAATCACTCTACCCTCCTGCATCAACACACACCCAATACCAATCTGTGAAGCATCATAATAGACTGTATAAGAACCCGATGCCGAAGGAAAAACCAGAACTGGAGCTATAGTCAAGTCAATCTTGAGCTTCTAAAAGCTCTCATCATACTCATCAGACCACCTGAATGGGGCACCCTTTTGAGTTAATCTAGTAAATGGAGCTGCTATAGGTGAAAACCACTCCACAAAATGGCAATAATACCTAGCCTCCTATAAAACTCTGGATCTCAGTAGCGATAGAAGCCCTGGGCCAACTCTGAAACCGCCTCAATCTTCTTCGTATCAACCTTAATCACCTCACTGGACACCATGTTGCCTAAGAATGCTAATGAATGAAGCCAAAACTCCCACTTGGAGAATTTAGCATATGGCTTCTTCTCCCTCAAAGTCTGGAGCACAATCCTCAAGTGCTGCTCATGCTCCTCTCAGCTGCGAGAATACACCAATATATCATCAATGAACACGATGATGAAGGAATCAAGATATAGCTGAAACACGTTGGTCATCAAGTGAACAAAGGCTGTTCTGGGGCATTGGTCAGACCAAACAACATCAACAAAAACTCATTGTGACCATAGCGTGTCCTGAAAGCCATCTTGAGAATATCTGAAGCATAGATCTTCAGCTGATAGTACTCTAATCTCAAATCAATTTTTGAATACCCTAGCACCCTAGAACTGATCAAATAATTCATCAAATACGCGGTAGTGGGTACTTGGAATAGATACGGGCTAAGTGCCCGACACCAAGTCAATACAAAAATCAATATGTCTATCGAGTGGAGTGCCCAGTAGGTTTGCTAGAAACATATATGGAACTCTCTCACTACCGAAACTGACTCAACGGTAGGAGTATCAACACTAACATCCCTCACAAAGGCCAAGAATGCCAAGAACCCCTTCTCAACCATCCGCTGTGCCTTCAAAAAAGACACCACCCTACTAGGAACAGGACCCAAAAATTCTCTCCACTCCAACCTCGGCAACCCCTACATAGCCTACATCACTGTTTTAGCGTGACAATCAAGAGTAGCGTGGTATTGTGACAACCAATCCATGCCCAGAATCACATCAAAATCCACCATATTGAGAAACACAACGTCAACCCTAGTCTCATGGCCCCCAATCATGACCAAACAAGAACGATAGACCCGGTCCACCACAATAGAATCCCCAACGGGTGTAGACACGTAAATAGGAGTACTCAAGGAATCATGAGACATATCCAAATATGAAGCAAATAGGATGACATATACGGATAACTTGAACCCGGATCAAATAAAATTGATGCATCTCTATGACAGACCAAAATAGTACTTGTGATGACATCATCGGATGTAACTGCCTCAATCTTACCAGGGAAAGCATAAACAACGGGCTTGGCCTCCCCCTCTATGACATCTTCTACCCGCATGTCCTCTACCCCTTGCTAGTCGTGCAGGTGGAATAGCAACTGGAGCAGAAATTATAGCCCGAGTACCCAACAAAGGTGCACCCCTTCGAAGCCTGGGACAATCTCTCACCATGTGCCTAGTATCACCACACTCAAAATAACCTCTTTGCGAGTGTGCTTGCAGGTATTGAGTCTAACTCGGTCGGCTAGAGTAACAGATGTAAAAACCCCATGCAGAAGGTGCAATGCAAGATGCCGTCCCATTTGATTACTTTGAGGTCCCCGATTAGCTGGAGTACTACGAGTAATCTGAAGTGCAGACTATACTGGTCGACTGGTTAAACCTGTGCCATGACGGATCTTACCCCTAGAGTAGAAGCCCCCAAATCCTCCAATGCCATGAGTCTTCTTAGCCTACCTATACTCCCTCTCCTGACCGAGATACGCTCCAACCTCCTTGCAATCTCTACAACCTAATGAAATGGAGTATCAGTCTCCAACTCCGGTGCCATCCAAAATTTGAGACCATAAGCGAGTCCTTCACCAAATCTATGGAATCTCTCTCTCTAACAGTGGAAACTAAATATAGGTGCATGTCAAGAAAACTCATCAATCCTCATAGCATACACAGACACAGTCATAGTCCCTTGGCGTAATTTCTCCAATTTGGTGCGCAACGCATCCCTGAGGGTCTGTGGCACGAGCTCCCTCAACAAAAAATCTGTAAATTGAGCCCGAGTACTGTGCCAGCTTTCCTACTCTCCTCATATGCCCGCCACCATCTATATGGCAGCCCTGACAGCTGAAAAATAGTAAGTTCGAGTCCACGTAACTCCACTATGCCCATGATGTGCAGAATATGGTGACAAATGTCTAGAAAACCATGTGAATCCTCAGAAGGCCCACCGCTGAAATGTGTATGATGGTACTTCTGGAACTTCTCTAGCCTCTTCTGCTCCTCCTTTGTCGCAACTAGCCTTACCTCAGGCGGAGCCTCATTCACGGTCTACACCGGCATAACTCTGGGAGCTTGATCAACATGAGCCCACTTTTCTAGGGTACATGAGGTGGGAGTTTGAGCTCCCCCCTAGCGTGAGAATTAGTTGGTTCAACATAATCAATCATGCCTGAGCTAAAGTAAATATGCACAGAAAATGAGCCAAAGTCTCCTGATGTCCGGGGGTAAAAACAGGTGCCTCGGGTGCCTGCTCCCTAACCGGAGCTACTGGTGACTTCTCAGTTGCTGCTCTAGAAGGTGCTCTAGGTGTAGCACGTGCACCACCTCGACCACTGCCTCTACCACAGCCCCTAGCAATATCGGCCCTAGGGCAGCATCATCAGTAATTAAAGCTCGTGTCCTAACCATCTGAGAGAGAATAGAAAGACAGGCTCAAATTCAAGAATTAATAAATATGCACGATAAGGAATGGAAAAAGTAAATTTCATAATAGTTCTGTATCCTCTCGAAGATAAGTACAAACATCTCATACCCGATTTGCAAAACTCTACTAAACTTCCTTGTGACTCTTAGAACATATGAACCAAGGACTCTGATACCAACTTGTCACGACCCAAATCCCTCCATAGCAGCCGTGATGGCACCTAGTTTCTAAAACTAGGTAAACCGATCACTTAACATTTTTTAATACAATAAAATCATGATATGATGAAACAAAGCTTAAAATATATAAGGAGTAGAAGTAATACATGCCAAAGCAGCAATAACCAACACTCCCAAGAATAGGGTAGTACAGAATCACAAGCTCTAACTAAATACATGAGAATATCTCTAAATACAGTACTGTCTAAAATATGTAAATAGTAGAAATGAAACAAAAGGGTGACTCCGAGGACTGTGGTCGGATCGTGTAGGGATACCTTGAAGTTTATGATGTACACAATGCCTCACTGCCGATCAGCCCGATCTGAAGTACCTGGATCTGCACAAAAATATGAAGAAGAGTAGTATGAGTACACCATAATCGGTAGCAATAAGTATCAAGACTAACCTCGATGGAATAGTGACGAGGTTCGAGTCATATGATACTCACTAGACAAATAACCTATGCAGTGAATATATTAAAGAAACTGACAACAAAAATATAACTGAAAACAGTAACAACAAACTCATAAAAGTGCACGACGAAAACTTTCACGAGTAATTATGTAATCAAAATATCAACCCCGTCCCAACACAATCACAATATCAAGAAGGACACCTAGAAATATCACGTAACATCATCAAAAATGTGCCCTTATTCCGCTGCATATGCACATGACAATAAAATTCCCCCTTATATTGTCATATGCGCATATAGCAACCCTTATCAATGCCACCCTTATTTTGCCCCACGCGCACAACAATTGACACAATCACATGGAAAAAACCTCGTGATGACAACCCCAATCAATCCACTCAACATGTCCACAAGTGCCAAAATACTACGAAACAATAATACCAAGTGCCACAATATCACAACAATGATACTCAAAGTTTCATCAAGATATAAATTCACAACTTTCAACAATAGTGCACAAGGACATAATGATAATCATAAAACTAGAGGGGTGTTCGACCAACAAAGCATGAATATGGCTAAGTCAATGTAATGGTCAAGATCAAATAGTCATAAAGTAGTGTCAACATGTTTCAGATAAAGTTTCATTATCACATTAAAACATATTAATAGCCTATAATTTATTCCAGTCAAAACCAAACATATTACCCGTATACACGCTCTTCACCTCATGCACACATCACTTTTCACATCATATAAGTCAACAAATTAGGGCTAGAACCTAGGGAATATTCCTCCACACAAGGTTAGGCAAGACACTTACCTCAAATAAGCGAAGTCAATAATCTAAGAAGCCCTTCCCGCATGAATCAACCTTCGTACAACTCGAATCTAACCAAAATAATTTAATAATATCAATAGAAACTATAGAAAAAAATCCCAAACAATAAAGCTTGGATCTTGAACAAAAATAAAAAAAGTCAACCTGGGCCAGCCTCTCAGAACCCGACAAAAATCACAAATTCTGAACACCCATTCCAATACAACCCAAATATATGTGTTTCATCCAATTCTGACCTCAAATCGACCTTCAAAGCATCAATTTTTACTTTAGAAAAGTTTTTTCTAAAATTCCCAATTTCTTCACTTAGATTCATCAATCAAACGCTAAATTTAAGGTTGGAATCATGAATAATGAAATAATCCAAGTTAACATACTGACCATAATTCAAATCATGAAAATCCCCTCTAAAATAGTCCAAGTCCGAGCTATTTTTCTCAAAATATGTTAAAATGGGTAAAACCCTCGAAATTAAAGTACTTAAGGTGTGCCCCGACATACCCTTCACGATCACGGGACCAACTTCGTGATCGTTATGCACAACCAAAATCTGCATCAAAAAAGGCCCATGCGCACAGGAGATCCTGGTCGCGAATGTGATGCACTTCACCTGTGAGCCTACACAGACACTGTCCTCCACTCTTGATCGTGAAGGCTAAAGTCTAACGCCCCAACAGTCCTCCTCTTCTATGCGAATGCGACACCGACCATGCAATCGCGAAGGCCACAGCCTCCTCAGGCTCCGTGAATGTGATCTCCCTCTATACGAACACGATGAACAAACACACTTACCATTAAATTGCCCTCCACAAATGTGATTTCCTTGTCAAGATTGCGTTGAAGTCATACATCACAATCCAGCAATCCAAAACACGGTGAAATGGTCCGAAACCTTTCCAAAACACACCCAAGACTCCCAGGTGTCACGACCTAAAATTTCCACCCTCAAAACCGTAATGGTGCCTAATATTTCACATGCTACGCAAGCCAACGTTAGATAAAATTATTAACCATTTTTAGCAATTCAAATCAAATGAAAATCAAGCTGAATAGACTTAAATGGAGTGGATAAATGAATAAACGACAAAATCTAAATAATATATCAGAACTGGTGTTACGAATACACAAGCATCTAGAGAACTACAAATAATATTTTGGAAAAAAAACAAAACTGTCTGGTACCTCAAGTCTCTACTAGTAGTCAAATCTACGCGACCTCACTGAAGGTTTTCACTTCAACTATCGGAACCAACTCTGGTATCTAAACAAGAGGTGCAGAGTGTAGTATGAGTACTACCGATCTCATGTACTCTATAAGCGCAAGCCTAACCTCGATGAAGTAGTGACGAGGCTAAAGCGGGCTACTTACAATAACCTGTACGCAGTTATAATAATAATAAAAGGGAAAGAAAACAAAAATGAAAGTATAGTAGTAATTTATGATAATAAACTTACACCTCGCTATCAGAAAGCCCAAAAAAACAAACCTCGTAATCTTATAAGAAAATACAAAAACTAACACAACAAGTACAACTATAATAACCCGACCGGTCGTTTTGAGAATTAGCATCCCATTCGGTTGCTTAAAGTCTCTAGTAGCTTCGTATTATGCGTTATGACATGTGCGCGTGGTCGAGTTCGGATATTGGGTGATTCGGGATTGATATGGAAGAATGATTCTTGTTTTAGAAGCTTACGCGGTGAGAGTTGATCGGAGTTTGACTTTTGTGTAGACGACTCCGAAATGGTATTTTGATGGTTCCAATAGGTTTGTATAGTGATTTTGGTCTTAGGAGCATGTTCGGATGTTGATTTGGAGGTCTGTAGGTCATTACGGCATGAATTGGCGAAAATTAGAAAAAATGGAAGATTTTAAAAAGTTTGACCGGGAGTTGACTTTACTGATGTCGGGGTCGAATCTCGGTTCAGGAAGTTGGAATAGGTTCGTACTGTCATTTATGACTTGTGTGCAAAATTTGATGTCAATCGGAGTTGGTTTATATTGAATCGTCATTAGTTTTGGAATTCGGAAGTTCATAAGTTTTTTAGGCTTGAATCGATGCACGATTCGTGATTCTAGTGTTATTAGAGGCAATTTAAGGCTTCAAGAAAGTTCAGATCATGTTTAGGGAATTGTTAGTATACTTTGTTGGGGTTCCATGGGGCTCTGGTGAGTTTCGGATGAGTTTCGATTGTGCCGCGCTCTTATTTGATATTTCAGCGTCGTTTCTTTTGGCATAAAGGGTACCACATTGTGAAAAAGACCTTTTACTTGTGATTCGATTGAACCATTAGATCCGTATCATAATTATAGAACCATAGCAACAAGAATCGTGGCATTCCGAGGTCATATGAGAAAGTTATTCCTATTTCCGTGTTCGGAAAGACTGTTGTTTTTCTGGTGTTTTAGGGAGCAGAGTTAAATCGCAGGTGCTAAACACGATTTATAAATCTTAAGTGTCAAATGCGACTTGCCTAGAGAGGTTTCTAAAAATGGGGGTTTCACCATTTTTAACATATTTTGAGTTGTAGACATCGGATTTGATCAATTTTTGAGGAGTTCTTCATGTGTTCGATTGGGGTAAGTGTTTTATATCCGAAATCGATTACATTTCATCATTTCATAATTTAATATCATATAAATTAGTGAATTGAATGGAAGAAAATGGGAATTTTGTAATATCTTCAAAAATGTAAAATGAGGATTTGAAGGGCGATTTGATATCGAAATTTGATAATTTTTGTATGGTTGGACTCGTATCGGAATGGGTGATCGGGTTTTGTGAATTTTATTTTGTTTCGAGGTTTAGGCTGGGGGGTTGACGTTTGGGTTGACTTTTTAGTTTTAATTAAAGGTTGATGCTTTATTATCCGGAATTGTTTCCTATGAGTTTTATTTATGATTTGAAGTTATTTTGGCTAGATTTGAGCCGTCCGGAGGTTATTTCACTCGAGAAGTTCATTTTACAGTAATGATCTAGCTTCTTTGAGGGAAGTATGTTGCCTAACACTATGTGGGGGAAACTACCCTTCAGGATTTGAGTCATTTGTGCTAACTGTGTCAGGTGAAGGCCGTGTACGCGAGGTGAGGAGTACGTAATCGGGCTTATTTATGAAAATTTGACCGTTTAGGGCTCTTAGGTTCTTATGTTCATTAGATGTGAAGTTCTTTTAGCATGTTAAGTCCTCAATTTACTAAATTCACCCTTACATGTCTTATTTGGAATTGATTGATTAACTGATTGATTCATGTTCTACCCTTGTTGTCAATTAAACCCTTATGTGCCTTAATTAAAGTTGTCGCTTCTTTATTGCCTTGTTGGTTTTTACTTAGTTACTTAACCTTATTTGAAGTTATTATCATCTCTTCCATAATTACTTAGCCTATTGAAGTTATTATTATCTCTTCCGTAATTGCTTAGCTTTAACTGAAGTTATTATCATCTCTTCCGTAGTTTCTTAGCCTTAACTGAAATTTTGTTATCCCTTTCATTGTTGACGTATTCTTATTTGAGGCCATTTATTCATGCTTTCTCTTTATCGTCGAATTGTACTTTTGTGGAAATCGTGATTACACATTATCTCTCCCTTGTTGAACTATTCTTGTAAAGACCATTATTCCCTGTTGTGTCTTTCTTTGTGAGCTCGTTCTTCCGTTTCTTTGTGTTCTGAAGTTCCTAAGTTGATTTACTTGTCGTATTCTCATGTTATTATTGGTGTTGTTGTTATGCTAAGTGTTGTTGAGCCGAAGGCTATACGTGGTTGTGGTACCAAAACTGTTTTGAGGAAATGTTGTGGCATAAGGGCAAATGTTGTGAAAGTCATTTTATTGTGTTGTTATGCTTTGGCACACATGGTATTGTTGAGAGGATTGTCGGGGTGTTCGCACGTGAGTTGCCTGTGCTATTGTTACTATTGATATGTGCACATGCGGCATGACAAAGCGGGGTATATATGTGGGTTTGCGCATGTGGCGAGACAAGGTGGAAATATTATTGTTCACATGCCGCGAGACAAGGCAGGCATTTACTTTATTAGTGCGCACGTGGCGAGACAAGGTTGGCTATTTCGGGAAATGATTTGTGATGACTGTGATGGCCTGGGGGTATTGGTATTGTTGATATTTGTGTAGTGATGTACCTACCTTGTGTGAGTTATGCCTTGTAGATTTTGTGGTGATCGTTTCTTATGTGCCATTCATTATCTCTACTCTTACTTGTTGACTTGAATTGTGGAAGAAAACTTGCACAAGCATACACGTAAATAAATCACCCATATCGGTTTAATAAGATGAATCCTAATGTAATTGACCATTTACATGTACTCCCATGTACTTACTTTCTGATTGAGAGTTATTTTGTTGGCACATGAGTTGTTCGTGCAGTCATGAGTCATTTTTATTGTTGGCACGGGAGTGGTCCATGCGGATATTTGATGTTGTCACTCTCTTAGCATCTGAGTCATCCGTGCGGTTACGAATTGTAATGTGGGCACAAGATGCCAAGTGATTAGGAATCATGAACTGGGACCGGTGATTTGTGATTATGATCTTTGGTACCTCGTGGAAATTCTTGAATAAATCTTGTGTAAAAGCAGTTATTCTTATTGAGTTATTACTTGTTTTCCTCTATTTGGTTTCATCGGACTTAGATAGTGTTCTGCTTACTCTGCAACATTATTACTTGTGTGCTTCTTATTGCTAGTTGTTGTTTCTAGTGTTTCATTGGGAGTATTGTTTTGTCTTCCTTACCATGCTTAGCTTTATATTAACAATGTCTCCCAGTTAGTTAACCTTCATACTTGTTCAGGATGTTTAGTCCAGTAGGTGTCTTAACTGTCCCTCATTACTACTCCACCGAGGTTAGTCTATGGGTATTTTTGAGACGAGTGAGGTTGCTTTTAGTACGTTCCTGCTTAAGGGAGTGGCATATCAGTGGTAACGAGCATATGAGTTGGGTAGTCCGGCCGATGTAGCTTCACTTTCATGGACTCAGTTTTCAGAGATGTTCTTGAGAGTCTTAGTTTTCAGAGATATTCTTGAGATAGTTTGTTTCCCAGAACCTTCGGGGAGCATGGCGCGTGGAGTTTGAGCAGTTCCACTAGGGCACTATGTCATTCTCAGAGTATGTCGCTAAATTTAGTGATTTGTCCAAAGATGCACCTGCTTTGGTTTCTACGGTCGAAGAGAGAGTCTGCAGGTTCATTGAGGGGCTCAGTCATGGTATCCGATTCAGCATGGCTCGAGAGTTGGAGACGGATGTTTCATTCCAGCAGGTGGTAGAGATTGCTCGCAGATTAGAGGGCATGTAGGATCAGGAGGGAGAGGTTAGGGAGGCTAAGAGGCCTCATAGACTGGAGAGATCTACTGGTCCCTATTTTGGTGGTAGGGTGCGGCATGGTAGAGGCATTGTGGGTCAGCCAATCTAGTTTGCGCTTCAGGCTACGCATAGTGTTTCAGATACCCATGGGTCTCAGGGTACCGTACCAGACTGCTTCCATAACCACGTCAGCGAAGATGTTGCTTTGAGTGTGGAGATACCATCCACATGGTGGGAGATCGTCCCAAACTCCTGATAGATGTGTCACAGCGGGGTATTCAAGCTATGAGTTCTGCTCCAGTTGCTGATATCCCTGTACCGCCAGCTTGGGGTGCAGGTCAGGCAAGTAGAGGGTGCCTAGGAGGGAGAGGCCTAACCCGTTGATGTGCTTTCCATGGTACGCCGAGGTCGTTGCACCAGATGATGTCGTTATTTATATGGTTTCGATTGTTATAGAGGAGCATCATTCTTATTTTGACTTGGTTCTACTTATCGGGGTGAGTCCTCTTACCTTGCTTCATATATGGGTGAGTTTAGTAATGTGGTACTCTACTTATGTGTTTGCCCTTGTTGGGAGATTCTATAGTGGTAGCCCGTGCCTATCGTGTTGTTTTAATTCATTATTGAAAGCTATGATACTAGAAGTGACTTCCTATTACCCATTACGGTAGGTTTTGATGTGATTTTGGGATGGTTGGATATGATTTGTGATTTAGATGCCCTTATGGGGGTTCAGTATGTGTTGTAATTTCATAGCAGATTGAATTAGTGAAAGGTTTCGGTTGGTATGATGTGTATACTACTTGTGATTCAGAGCTGAGGATGGGCTCCTTGTGTTTCCATGAGGTTTGTATGTTTGGGCCGGGCAATGTGCTGCGATGAAGTTACATTAGGATGAGATCCTTGTGATTTGTTCATATACTTTGATTCTCCCTTGTGGAATTAATTTGCAGTATGATACCGATAAGGAGTTGTGCCTGTCGGGCTAGTTTGATAGTTCTTTCATGTGTTTCATTGTATATTCAGTCGTATTTGTGATGTACTTATTGGGTTTTAACGTGCGAGATGTGTGCCCAGGTGGCGTTAGATGTGACTTGTTGATTTAGGTGAATAGTTATGAGGTCTTCATGTTTCTTGCATTGTTGTCAGTGTTTTGAAGGTATTGAACAAGGTTCTAGTGGATATGAGTTTAGTTACCGGTGCTAGATTTGATTAAAGGAAACTACGGTGATCTGAGATGTTGCTATGGGCATATGTATGATGTGTTACGCCGTGTGGTTGTACCTGGTAGGTGTAGGCACGAGTTGTTGCAGCTGGATGAGGTTGATCTTGTCATACCCTGAACTCGAGGAGCATGACCGGCGCTCAACCGAGTGAACCCTGTCAAGCAAGCCTGTTAGATACTTTCTACCCAAACTCACTTATGAATAAAGAGAATACATATTTTCGTTAATTATACGATAAGGAGACCATGTTTACAATACCAATTCATTACCATTAGTTAATTCATTTTAATGTCTCAAATTACACACATTTTCATGGTCTAAAGTGGAACAAGTAGTTAAAACACAACATAACATTGTTTGACTTTCCCAGTACCAATGTATAACCCACACTACGTCTACGGAACCACTATAGATACAGAAGAGCACTCTCAAACACAATACACAAGGAACAAAAGAAACATGACCTCGAAATGAAGTAGGCCTCACTAGGTCAACTGGGAATAGGGTGTACCGCTATCACTGAACAATGTCTCCTACTGTGGAACCACCTGCATCCATTGAAGATGCAGCGCCCCCGACAAAAGGGACATTAGTACATATGGAATAGTACTAGTATGAATGACAAAACACCCTTCCAATAGAATGATAAATTATACAAGTAAGAACAATAATAATATCGGTGGAAGCCACAAACAACATCAAACCTCAAATTAGGATCAAGATAGTGTTCAAATAATTTCCATATCTTAAGTTGGGAGATTTTTAGTACTAATATGTCACCGAGCACAATACCAATACCACCGTACTATTAGCAAGGAGTCCGATCATGACCCGATCGGCTAGGCCATCTTATTCGAGACATCATACTTTATATACCAATCATTTCGTTCCATACCTTTTTCACATCTTTTCATTTCATTTGCACTAGTTGCCGTAGTTATAAAATCATTCTTGGCACGTCGGCCGTATTTAGTATATCATGCTTACCTTTTTATGTTTCAAACATAATCATCATCATCAGCAACAGGGCATTACAAATCAAGGTTTTTAGTACACATGTGAGCAAATAAGAGTCTTAGGCACATAGAGATTTTTCACAAAACTTGGCATAATACCCTTCGTTTGAACTAGACTTTAAGTTGAAACATCATTAATGCATAGCCCATACTTTGAACACATTCTCAAATGACCAGATAACATGATAAAAGCATTTGGTATACATACTGAACATTTATCTTTCAACACAAGCTTATTCAGAATAGCCAACTTTATAATGAACAACTCGAGACTTACATAAATTACATGAATACCGTGGGATTCAATTCTAAGAGAGGAGTTTAGCCAACATACCTTGCTTCGAGCCTTTTAATTTAATACAACATTCCAGAAATCCTAGCCACTTCGATCTATTTAAAGACATAGCAAAATTGAACACAAACTAAGAAGGAGTTCATAGTTCCAGCTCACTTGAGCATTTTATCAAACACTAGGTGTGCAATTTGGCTACAAGGTTCTTCCACAAGATTTTCTTCATTCCACAACCCAATGTTTACTTATTTGATCTCAACAATCTTCCTACAAACCTTATTGGTAAAAGCATGTATAATTAATACTCTTCCCAAGAATCATACTCCTAATCACCCATCTTTCACCCCAAATTCGAAATTGAAGACTAAGGTAAGAATCTTACCTCTTAGATGAAGATATTGTGGTTGGCTTCCTTTATTCTTGAAGATTGGAACAAGAATGAATGATTAGAATGTTAGGTTTCCTCTTTCTCTCTCTAAAATTTTCTTACCTCTCTCTAAAATCATCAGATGGATGCCCTAAAATAAGCCCCAAAGGCTATTTATCAAAACGGGGTCGGGTAAAATTTCCAAAACTTAAACTTGCCAGAATCGGGTATGCGATCGCAGACCATACCGCATAATCATTATGTGGCTTGCATATTGGTTGCATAACTGATGCTCCAAAATTGGGGTCGTCTGTTTGGTTCTGCGGAGATTATGCAGCTCGCAGACCTGTTTTGCGGTCGCATAGTGTACCGCAGACCTTCCTCCAATCTTATCCCGCCCTTGATTCACTCTGGGACCACTATGTGATCCGCGGAGTGATTCTACGGCCGCATTGTGGGCTGCAAAAATTACTTTTTTTGCTGAAAGCTTTTCTTTACTTCGCAGCGAATTGTTCAACCCAAAAAGTCCGAGCCTTCTCAAACACGTAAGCCTAGTTCGGCACCACGAAACCTTAATTTCCTTTGCGAAAATTTTATGGGACCTTATATTCTCCCCCGCTTAGGATTATTCGTTCTCGAATGAGGGTCAAAATTCGTCATTAGCATTCAATGTGACTTAACTATTAATTCACACACACCAACAGTTTCAAAATTTGGCTAACTCCCTAAATTTCCAAAAATTTCGACACAGTCTCCCATGTAACTAGGCCTATCCACCTGTCAGAGAATCCCAAAAATCAATCCTAACAACATGTACTTAATCCGATAATGCAATATAACATAAAACAACACCAATTGTGGCCTCATAAGCAATATATTGCAAAAAAAGGAATACCCTTAACATCAACTGTACAAATTATACATAATTAATAGAAGGTAACTCTTAGAATTTTCATTGAACACAACCTCATAAATACATGGTTATTTAAACAAATAAGGATACTTTTTCTTCATTTCTTCCTCGACCTCCCAAGTAGCCTCTTCAACCTGCTGGTTTCGCTATAACACTTTCACAGAGGCAATTCCTTTATTTCAGAACAATGAGTGTCGGGTCTCCAACTACTTTCTTCAACATAGACACGTGAAACACCGGGTGCACTAATGACATCTCAGGTGGTAGTCAAGCTTGTACGCCACATCACCGATCCTCTAAATAATTATGTACGGTCCGATATACCTCGGACTCAATTTCCCTTTCTTACCAAATCGCATTACACCCTTCATGGGAGAAACCTTCAAGAATACCCAATCATTTTCTTTGAACTCCAAATCCCTACGACGAACATCCGAATAGGACATCTGACGACTTTGAGCAGTCTTCAACCGCTCCTTAATGATTTTAACTCTTTCCATAGCCTGATGCACGAGGTCTGGCCCTATCAACTCTGCTTCCCCAATCTCGAACCACCCAATAGAAGATCTACATCTCCTTCCAAATAAAGCCTCGAAGGATGCCATGTGAATGCCAGGATGATAAGTATTGTTGTAGGAAAATTCTATGAGTGGCAAATGATCATCCTAGCTACCATTAAAGTCTAGAACACAAGCGTTCAACATATCCTCAAGCGCCTGAATAGTCTGCTCTGCATGTTCGTCAGTTTGCAGGTGAAAGGTTGTTCTAAGATTCACTTGAGTACCCAGACCTTGCTGAAATTTCTTCCAAAAATAGCCGTGAATTGTCCCCCCCCCCCAAGATCAACATCAGAAACGCTAGAATCGGAAGCTGGAGCTGGAGGTGGTACTGGAATATCAGTTGGAGGGACCTTTGCACTCTCAGTAGGCGTAGGGACAAGTGCAGTCTAATTAGTTGTAGTAGAATTAGGCAGTGTAGTAACTGGAGGAATATTCTCACTCTTGGGGGCTCATCCATATCATTAAATATAAAATCAGTTGCCACTCCTGGGGTGATATTGACTTTTTGGCCAGTTCTTGCCTTCTTCTTAGGCACCATCTACTGAAAATTAGAGCAAAGCACGAGTTAAAAGAGGAACAATCTTACAATTAGCTTTATCGCACGATCGAGAACATGAAAGAAGGGTATTGTTCCAAAATGCCAATGTAGCGTCTTAATTATAGATGTGGTCAACAACACACCAATAAGAAGGATTCCACTACACACGGCTCCGAGACATCCTAGGATACTTTAAAACCTTAGGCTCTGATACCAAGTTTTTCAAGCCCCAAATTCGGGGAGCGCGACCGCTGCTCAACCGAATAAACGCGGTCAAGCAAACCTGTTAGATACTTTCTACCCAAACTCACTTATGAATATAGAGAATACATATTTTCATTAATTATACGTTAAGGAGACCATGTTTACAATACTGATTCATTACCATTAGTTACTTCATTTTAATGTCTCAAGTTACACATATTTTCATTGTGTAAAGTGGAACAAGTAGTTCAAACACAACATAACATTGTTTGACTTCCCCAGCACCAATGTACAACCCACACTATGTCTATGGAGCCTCTATAGATGCAGAAGAGTACTATGATAATTTCGGCAACAACGCCCTAGCTATACCTAAAACACAATACACAAGGAACAAAAGATACATGACCCCGAAATGAAGTTGGCTAACCAGGTCAGCTAGGAAGAGGGTGTACCGCTATCACTGATCAATGTCTCCTACTGTGGAACCACCTGGATTCGTTGAAGATGCAGCGCCCCCGACAAAAGGGACGTTAGTACATATGGAATAGTACTAGTATGAATGACAAAACACCCTCTCAATAGAATGATAAAATAATACAAGTAAGAAGAATCATAATATCGGTGGAAGCCACAAAAACATCAAACCTCAAATTAGGATCAAGATAGTGTTTAAATAATTTCCATATCTTAAGGTGATAGATTTTTAGTACAATTATGCCACCGTTCACAATACCAATACCACCGTACTTTTAGCACAGAGTCTGATCACGATCCGATCGGCTAGGCCGTCTCATTCGAGACATCAACTACAATCATAATTTCCAGCACAATCACAACCATGTGTGCGGCATGGCGTCCGATCACGATCCGATTGGCTAGGCCGAGTCATCCTTTTTATACCAATCATCTCGTTTCATACCTACACATCTTTTTATTTTATTGGCATTAGTGGCCACAATTACAAAATAATTCTTGGCACGTCGGCCGTATTTAGTATATCATGTTCACCTTTTTCACTTTCGAATATCGTCATCATCTTCAACAACAAGACATTACAAATCAAGGTTTTTAGTGCACATGTGAGCAATTAAGAGTCTTAGTCACATAGAGGTTTTTCATAAAATTTGGCATAATAGCCTTGTTTTGAACTTGACTTGAAATCGAAACATCATTAATGCACAACCCATACTTTGAACACATTCTCAAATGATAATATAACATGATAAAAGCATTTTGTATACATATAGAACATTTAACTTTCAACACAAGCTTATTCGGAATAGCCAACTTTATAATGAAGAACTCGGGACTTACATAAATTACATGAATACTGTGGATTCAATTCTAAGAGAGGAGTTAGCCAACATACCTTACTTCGAGCCTTTTAATTTACTACAACATTCCAAAAATCTTAGCCACTTCGATCTATTTAGAGATATAGCAAAATAGAACACAAATTAGGAAGGAGTTCATAGTTCCAGCTCACTCGAGCATTTTATCAAACACTAGGTGTGCAAATTTGTCTAAAAGGTTCTTCTACAAGATTTCCTTCATTCCACAACCCGATCATTAATTATTTGAGCTCAGCAATCTTTCCACAAAACTTATTGGTACAAGCATGTATAACCAATACTCTTACACCCAAGAATCATTCTCCTAATCACCCATCTTTCACCCCAAATTTTAAATTGAAGACTAGGGTTAGAATATTACCTCTTAGATGAAGATCTTATGGTTGGCTTCCTTGATTCTTGAAGATTGGACTAAAAGGCTATTTATCAAAATGGGGTCGGGTAAAATTTCCAAATCTTAAACATGTCGAAACTAGGTCTGCCATCATAGACCATACTGCATAATCATTATGCGACCCGCATATTAGTCGCATAATTCACACTCCAAAACTGGGGTCGTCTGGTTGGGCCTGCGATGATTATGCGGGCTGCAGACATGTTCTGCGGTCGCATAAGGCACCGAATAACTGGTCTGCAGTCTCATAGTGTACCTCAGACCTTCCTCTAATCTTGCCCCGCCTCTGATTCACTCTTCGACCATTATGCAGTCTGAGAAGTGGTTGTGCGACTGCATAGTGGGCCATAGAAATGTCTTTTCCGCTGAATGTTTTCCTTTACTCTACAATCCTCAAACATGTAAGCCTAGTCTGGCACTATGAAACCTTAATTTCCTTTGCGAAAATTTTATGGGGCCTTACAGATACCATGTGTCAGTGTGGGAATCGGGTCTTTTGGAAATCCTTGGATGGTGAGAAATTTTATTCCAAGTTTATCGGTGTGGGTGGAAGGAATAATTTTCTGTTGGGATGGCGTCATCGGGCTTATGTGGATTGGGGTGATGTGGGATCATCCCCGAGTATATGTATGGTAAGTTCATTAAGAGATTTGAGGACTTCGAAATGGTTCTTGGCACGTTCAAGGACGAACATTCGTTTAAGAGGGGGAGAATGTAACGACCCGATCAGTTGTTTTGAAGATTAGCGTCTCGTTCGGTGGCTTAAGCTCTCGAGCAGCTTCGTATTATGTGTTATGATATGCGTGCGTGGTCGAGTTCAGATTTCGGATTATTCGGGATTGATTTTGAAGAAGGATTCTTATTTTAGAAGTTTAAGTGGTAAGAGTTGATCGGAGTTAGACTTCTATGTAGACGACTCCGAAATGGGGTTTTAAAGATTCCAAAAGCTCCCTATGTTGATTTTGGTCTTAGGAGCATGTCCGGATGTTGATTTGGAGGTCTGTAGGTCGTTTCAGCATGAATTGGCGAAAGTTGGAAAAAATGAAAGATTTTGGAAAGTTTGACCGGAACTGATTTTATTGATGTCATGGTATAATCCCCGTTCCGGATGTTTGAATAGGTTCGTACTGTCATTTATGACTTGTGTGCAAAATTTGAAGTCACTCGGAGTTGGTTTGGTATGAATCAGCATTAGTTTTGGAATTTGGAAGCTCATAAGTTTCTTAGGCTTGAATCGATGCGCGATTCGGTGATTCTAGTGTTGTTAGAGGCAATTTGAGGCTTCGAGCAAGTTCGTATCATGTTTTGGTACTTGTTAGTATACTTGGTTAGGGTCCTATGGGACTCGAGTGAGTTTCGGATGGGTTTGGACTGTGTCGCGCTCTTATTTGATATTTCGGTGTCATTTCTTTTGGCATAAAGGGTATCACATTGTGCAAACTACCTTTGATTTGTAATTCGTTTGAATCATTAGATCCGTATCATAATTAAAAAACAATAGAAACAAGAATCGTGGCATTCTGAGGTCGTACGAGAGAGTATGCCCATTTATGTGTCGGGAAAAACTGCTATTTTCTTGATGTTTGAGGGAACAGAGGCAAACCGCAGGTGTCAAATGTGATTTATAAATCTCATATGTCAAGTGCAGCTTGCTTGGAGAGGTTTCTTAAAATGGGGGTTTCACCATTTTTAATATATTTTGAGTTGTAGACCTCGGATATGATCAATTTTGAGGGGTTCTTCACATGTTAGATTAGGGTAAATGTTCTATTTCCGATATTGATTACATTTCATGATTTCATGCTTATTTATATCATTAAATTAGTGAATTGAATGGAAGAAAATGGGAGATTTTTAAAATCTGTCAAACATATAAAATGAGGATTTGGAAGGCGATTTGATATAAGAATTTGATAATTTTGGTATGGTTGGACTCGTATCGGAATGGGTGTTCAGGTTTTTGTGAAATTTATCGAGTTCCGAGGTGCGGGCCGGGGTTAAATTTTGGGTTGAATTTTAAGTTTTAATTAAACATTGAAGCTTTATTATCCGAAATTGTTTCCAGTGAATTTTATTTGTGATTTAAAGTTATTTTGGCGAGAGCCGTTCGGAGGTTGTTTCACTTGAGAAGGTCCTTTTAAAGTAACAGTCTAGCTTCTTTGGGGTGAGTATCTTGCCTAACTTTGTGTGGGGGAAACAACCCCTTAGGATTTTAGTCATTTGTGCTAATTGTGTCATGTGAAGGCCGTGTACGCGAGGTTACGAGTACGTACTCGGACTTATTTGTGTAAATTAGATCGTTTAAAGCTCTTAGATTCTTATGTTAATTAGATGTGAAGTTGTTTTAGCATGTTTAATCCTCAATTTACTAAATTCACCCTTACATGTCTTATTTGGAATTTATTGATTCATGTTCTACCCTTATTGCAAATTAAACCCTTATGAACCTTAATTGAAGTTGTTGCTTCTTTATTGCCGTGTGTTTTTTTCCGTAGTTGCCTAACCTTAATTGAAGTTGTTATTATTATCTCTTCCGTAATTGCTTAACCTTAATTGAAATTATTATTATCTCTTCGGTAATTGCTAAACCTTAAGTGAAGTTATTATTATCTCTTCCGTAATTGCTTAGACTTAATTGAAGTTTTGTTATCCCTTTCATTGTTTATGTATTCTTATTTGGGTCATTGATTCATGCTTTCTCTTTTGTCGTCGAATTGTACTTTTGTAAAAATCGTTGTTACACATTATCTCTCTCTTGTTGAGCTATTCTTGTTAAGACCATTATTCCCTGTTGTACCTTTCTTTTTGAGCTTGTTCTTCCATTTCTTGGTGTTCCGAAGTTCCTGAGTTTATTTACTTGCTGTATTCTCGTATTATTGTTGTTGTTGTGGTTGTACTCAATGTTTTTGAGTTGAGGGCTATACGTGGTTTTGGTATCGAAATTATCTTGAGCAAATTTGTGGCCTATGGTCACATTTTGTGAACTCATTTTACTGTGTTGTTATATTTTGCACACGACGGGATGTTCGCACGTGAGTTTCCCGTGTTGTTGTTACTATTGATTTGTGCACATGCGGCGTCACAAGGCGAGCTATATATGTGGGTTTGCGTATGTGGGGAGACAAGGTGGGAAAATTATTGTGCGCGTGCAGCGAGACAAGGCCGGCATTTATTTTATTATTGCGCACGTGGAGGCACAAGGTGCTATATGTCGGAAAATTATTTGTGATGGTTTGGGGGAACTATTTTTGTTATTTGTGTAGTAGTGTGCCTACATTGTGTGAGTTATACCTTGTATATTTATGGTGATCGTTTCATATGTGTCATTCATTGTCTATACTCTTACTTGTTGACTTGAATTGTGGTAGAACACTTGCACAAGCATACACGTAAATAAATCATCCATATCAGTTTATGAAGATGAATCCTGATGTTATTGACCATTTACATGTACTCCCGTGCACTTTCCTTCTGTGTGAGAGTTATCATGTTGGCACGTGAGTTATCCGTGCAGTCATAAGTCATTTTTATTGTTGGAACGTGAGTCGTCCGTGCGGTTACGAATTGTAATGTGGGCTCAAGATGTCATGTAATTAGAGTTCATGAATTGGTACCCGTGATTTGTGGTTATGAGGTTTGGTACCTCGTGGAAATTCTTGAATAAATATGGTGTAAAAGTGATTGTTCTTATTGAGTTGTTACTTGTTTTCCTTTATTTGGTTTCGCCAGACTTAGACTGTATTCAGCTTACTCTACAACATTATTACATGTTTGCTTCTTATTGCTAGTTGTTGTTTCTAGTGTTTCATTGCGAATATTGTTTTGTCTTCATTACCATGTTTAGCTTTATATTAATATTGTCTCCCCGTTAGTTCACCTTCATACTTCTTCAGGTTGTTTAGTCTAGTAAGTTTCTTGGCTATCTCTCGTCACTACTCCACTGAGGTTAGTCTTGATACTTACTGGGTACCACTGTGTTGTACTCATACTACGCTTTCTGCACATTTTGTGCAGATCTAGGTGTTTCGAAGTTTACTGATCACTAGCTAGTTTGTTCGGGTGTTGTTGTGGAGACTCAAGGTAAACCTGTCGCCTCATCCGCAGTCCTCGGGAGTCACCTTCTGATATTGTACTTGTCCTGTTTTTTTTTCTATTCTGAAACAACTGTATTTAGTGATTTTCTAACAAATTCAATAGAGCTTATGACTTGTACCACCGGTTTTGAGATTGTAAGTTTTGTATAGAGATTTCTATTACATATTTAACGGTTGTTAGTTGAATATTGCTATTAATTCATTAAGTGTTAGACTTACCTAGTCCTAGAGACTAGGTACCGTCATGACATCCAACGGAGGAAAATTGGGGTCGTAACAACAACGCACACAATCCATTGCAGCGCGCAACCCGATTCTACCGTAACATCCTTTATCAATATCAAGTATAACGTAAATAATCTGTTGCAGCGCGCAATCCGATCTCACCATATCATCATTAATCAATATCATAGACCTCCCTTATTCCACATTTGAACACAAACATAAAAAATCCATCGCGGCGCACAACCCGATCCCACCATATAATCATTAATCAATATCATAATTCTCCCTTATTCCATCATATCATCATTTATTAATATCAATTATTACATAAACAATCCGTCGTAGCGTGCAATCCGATCCCACCATATCATTATTAATCGATATCATAGTCCTCCCCTATTCTACCATTTCAACAAAAACCATTGCAGCGTACAACCAGATCCACAAACAATTTCAATAAACATAAATAATCCAATAACTCAATTTGCAAGAAATTCTACAATCCAAGGGTATGAGTGCAAGGCAATAAAGGAACCACGTAATAATCAAAGGAATGCAACGAATATCACAAAAACAACGGGACGAGTAAAGCATCTAACAATCAAGGTGTGCAAGTAAATCACTTAAAGAAACGTAGCAAATAAGCATGGAGTCATGCAAGGACGAACAATTGAATAAAAGAATAATTAAATGACGAATAACAAATTATGGTATAGATAGCAGTTAAAGCATATAACAATTAAAGCATGGAAGGAGATAATTCCTGAAATAACGAGAAGCATGGGAGCAAATATCTTTACAGCGTATATACACTTGTCATCACGCATATATGTCGTTTTCTCACATAATCCACATAACACATAATACAAATTTCCTAATTCCCTCAAGCCAAGGTTAGACCCAATACTTACCTCGCTTCGCAAACAAATCAAAGCTCAACTGGGGCCCTCTAATATTTGCCTCCAAACTAATCAAATCTAACCAAAATCGACTTAATATCATCAAACACTGCTAGGGAAATCAATTACAATAGATAAAGCTAAGATCTTTACACTTTTTTTAAAAAATCAACAAAAGTCAATCCGGAGCTCGGCCGGTCAAAACTCGGGTTCAATGGTAGATTTCGACTATCCATGACCCCATGAGTTCATATATGTGATTAGTTTAAAAATCGGAATCCAAATCAACTCTGAAAATCCAATTTCTTATTTTTCAAAAACATGACAAGGTTACACAATTTTTCGCTTTGATTAACATGATTTTTATGTTAAAATCAAAGATAAAATGATGGAATATGATTAGAAATCGTCCCTTAGCTTTTGTCCAGTTGCAGGTATCGGAAATGCGACCTGGGGCTCGTAAATGCGAAGAAGTCATCGCAAAAGCGAACTCTTCACATCCCTGCTGTCATCGCAATTGCGACCACAGGTTCGCAAATGCGAACTTTCGATCTTCGCAAAAGCGATCAAATGATCGCAAATGCGATCACTTCTGATCCTAAGCCACCTTTGCAATTGCGAACAATGGGTTCGCAAATGCGACCCTAACAGACTATGCCATACATCGCAAATGCGATTTCTAACATCGCATTTGCGAAGTCTGCAATACCAGTTCACACCAGCAACAGCAAAAGTGCCCCAAGCACTCCGAAACGTATCCGAAACTAACTCGAGCCCCTCGGGATCCAAATCAAACATGTGCACAAGTGTAATAACATCAGAAGAACCTGCTCATGCGATCAAAACACAAAAATAACACCAATAACCACGAATCGGACATTAAAATATATTAAATTTTTAATGAAACTCAAGAACTTTCAAATTTATAACCTGACGTCCGAATCACGTCAAATCAACTCCGTTTTGCATCAAAATTTGCAGAAACGTCATAAATAGTAAAATGAACGTATACCAAGTTCCGGAACCAAAATCTGAACCAGGTAGCAACAAAGTCAACATACAGTCAAACTTATGAATTCTTTAAACCTTCAAATTACTATTTTTCAACAAATCGTGTTAAATCAAGTTAAGTACTTTCGGATTTAATTCCAAGCGTACCCCCAAGTCCCAAATTCACGATACGGACCCATCGGGACCGTCAAAATACTGATACGGGTCCGTTTAAGTAAAACTTGACCGTAGTCAACCCAAATTATTTTATGGCAAAATTTCACATTTCTTCAATATTCCACATAAAAACTTTCCGGAACTAGACACAGACTACGTACGCAAATCAAGGAATGCTAAACGGAGCTAGTCGAAGTCTCGGAACACAAAAATAAACGCTAAATCTCAAAATGGCCTATCGGGTCATCACACCGGGACCCCATCCAATCACACCAACCAATCCCAAACATAACATGAACCTACTCAATGACTCAAATCACACAAAATAACATCAAAATTACGAATCGCACCTCAATTCAAGCTTAATGAGCTAATGAACTTTCAACTTTCAAAACTCATGCCAAACCATATAAAATCAACTCGGAATGATCTCGAATTTTGCATGCAAGTCATAAATGACGCAACTGACCTATACAATATCCAGAACCACAAACTGAACTCAAAGTCAACTCAGTCAAACCTATCATCTTCTAAACCTTTAACTTTCCAACTTTCATCAATTTAAGCCAAAACAACCTAGGAACCTCCAAATTTAAATCCGGACATACGCCTAAGTCCCAAATCACCATACGAAGCTATTGAAATCATCAAAATACCATTCCAGAGTCGTTTACACAAAAGTCAAATTTCGTTCAACTTACAACTTAAGCCTCTAACCAAGACACTAATTGTCCCAATTCAATCCAAACTCACCTGAAACTGAACCAACCATCCCGACAAGTTACATAATCACAAATATACAAATATAAGCATCAAATAAAGAAAACAAGACTAAAATACTCAAAACGATCGGTCGGGAACATTTGGTTAACTTCCAACCATTACTACGACCTCCACATTTTATCCAATATTCGTACTCCAATTTTGAGAAATCCAAATTTGAACAAGATGCCAACATGTCGGTTCGAATATATGTTGCAAACGAGGAAAACAAGACACCCGTGTTCCGTATCCCCAATCGGTACAAAACCAATATCACATTTTTCCATGCGTTGACCTTGATGTCATTTTTATTTTCATAAAAGTTGATTGGACATGGAAAACCGACACAAAAGCCTAAGAATCCCACGAGAATGAGATTCTGATTAATTTCTTAATCACAAAACTATCCAATGAGTGCAAATTTTCTCTTCTTTCTGCTTTCCTTTTCCAGCCATCTGAAATTTAAATTCCTTAAAATTAGAGAAGCCAAGAATATTAGTTCAATAAATAAAAATAATTCGGAACTCATAAATTGTTTGTGGATACTTAAGAACTTTAATTTTCTTATTGTTGCGTAAAATTTTAGATTAATTTCTCTCCGAATAGAATAAAATAACTATTACGTGACAACGGCACTATAAAGAATAGAACTTCAACGAACTCAACAAACAAAACAAATTACACTTAATACTTATGTTTGTTTTAAAAAGTTATCCAACAACATAGAAAAGAGGAGAGAATTTTCAGAATTTTTCACCTATGGAAAATGAGGCTCTGCACTAAATCTTCTATATATAATAAAAGGAGAGGTAAAAATACAATATTAAAACAAGTGGCAGAACCACAAAAAGCCAAGTGTCAATAATAAGACAAAATAAACGACATTAAAAGGCCTTTTGACTATTAAATTTTGAATTAATTTGTTACTCTATTTGAAATTAATAGATATAGATATCTTATAAATAACTATAATGGAAAATAAAAATATATAATAAAAAAACTACCATTGAAATTGGGAAAAAGTTTTAAGTTGGAGTTTTAATACTATTTTTAAATAAAAAATAATAAGAAGAAAATAAAAAAAAAACATTCAATTTAAGTTGGGGAGAATTATTTTTGTGTGTGTGTGTATATATATATATACATATAAAGAGAAATAAATAATTATATGATTTTAAGTGGTATAACCATAAGACGACAAGTGTAGATTAATAGGACAAAACTATTATAAAGGTGGAGCTTTAAAATTATTCTAAAACCAAAAAAAAATTAAAAAAATATAAAAAATTTAATTTAAATTGGGGAATAGTTTCAAGTTGGAGTTTTCAAATTTTTAAAATACAAATAAAAAAATTATAAAAAATAAAAAACTACCATTTCAAGTGGGAAGGCAGTTTCCCAATGTATATATATTCAAGTGGGAAGGCGGTTTCCCTATATATATATATATATATATATATATATATATATATATATATAACCATAATACGACAAGTGTAGATTTTTAGGACATATCTCCAACAAAGTTAGAATTTTAAATTTATTTTAAAATAAAAATAAAAATTAAAAAAATATAATATCAATTCAAACTGGGGAATAGTTTCTAGTTGGAGTTTTACACTTAATTTAAAAAGACAAAAATATAAAAAAGTTATTAATTTAAATAACGGAGTAGTTTCTTCCTAATATAGTAATCTATATATCTATATCTATCTAAATATAATAAAAAGAGAGGCAAAAGCACAATATTATGACAAGTACATAACAACAAAAAGCTAAGTGGCATTGTTAAGAAAAAATAAACTACCTTTCTAACAAAAAAATCTTTTGAATTTTATATTTTAAATTAATTGGTTACTCTATTTGAATTAATAAATATAGATATCTTATAATTATCTATAATACAAAACGAAAATATAATTTAAAAAAACTACCATTCAAATTGGGGAGTAGTTTCTTCGAGTATATGTATATGTATGTGTACATACATATATATATATATATATATATATATATATATACACACAAAAAAAAAGTAAATAATTATATGATGCCAAGTGGTATAACCATAAGACGACAAGTATAGATATTTTGGACAAAGCTCCAACAAAGGTGGAGTTTCAAAATTATTTAAAAAAAAAAAATTCAATTTAAATTAGGGTGTAGTTTTTTTGTTTTTTGTTTTTAGCAAATACCTCTAAGCACAATGCCTAGAGGATACATATATTAAAATTAAAGAAGTACAAAGTTTACAAAATGTTCCTAATTTAAAATATGCGTCTAATTCTAGATGTACTAATATAGCAAAACTATTTATTACAAAACGTATCAAAACCAACTTTCAATCCGTGAAGGCTTGCATATTCCCCGCCAACTGCAAAACATAGATGTAGCACCTCTATCGCTCTCACCAGGCGCCAAGTTTTGCATTCAAATGGATTGGCAAACGTGAATCTCCAGTGTCCTTCACATTGCATCGTTGGTTGTGAATTGAAATTGGTTTGTTCAGTTGTGCTTGATTGTCAGTCGACCTTGACCCTCCTTCTGTCATTTGGCAGAATCAGTGATGAAATTGATACGATGTCCTATAATACATTTTTCATAGAATGTTATCACATCTCCAGAATGAACATGTGTACATGTTAATACCACTGAAATTAGGGTGTAGTTTTCGAGTTGGTGTTTTCAGCTTTTTTAAAATAAAAAACAAAAAATAAAATTAAAAAAAAATCTACTAGTTCAAATTGGAAAACAGTTTCTTCCCAATTCAATATTGTCATGACCTAATTTCTCCTATTGGCAGTAATGACCTAATTAGTTGAAGTTTATTTATATAGAAAATAAGAAGTGGAAAAGTTAATAAAGTAAAGCAAAAAAAACCATAAAGTCTACTAGCATGTTTCCAAGACCTGGTGTCACAAGTGTATGAGCAACTAGTAGAATATACAAAACACTAAGCTACTGTCTGAAATAGAGTAGACAAAAAATAAATGCAAAAGAGAGACTTTGGGTGCTGCAGAACGGACTCAGAAAGTAGCTCACCACAAAGCCTCGTGGTAACTCGGGTGCATGCCATAATGGATGCCAGATGCACCTGCCTCAGATCCTACACGATTAGTGCAAAAGTGTAGCGTGAGTACATAAACAACATGTACCCAGTAAGTATCCAGTCTAACCTCGAATAAGTAGTGACAAGGAGTTGATATCGAAACTTACTACGGGCTAACAGTAAAATAAAGGAATACTAAATAAGCATGGAATATGTGAATAAAAATAATAACACAACAGCAAACAAGGATTAAATATTCTTTAACTGATAAATAAATTCCAAAAAATCTTCAACTTATAGTACTAAAATAATTTCGGGCCAATAAGTAACTTATAACCTCTCAATTCATAAAAATAATATCAAGTGTATTCGGACTCCAAGCATTTACACGCACGATTTATGCCGAGATCGTACGGCAGAATAATGTGTACACTGCCGAGGGTCGAGCGGCACGAACCATATATGTATCTATTATACTGCCGAGGCATTCGGCCCGCCCCACAAGAGGAGAGAATAATCTATGAATATCCGATTTAAAAGCTATTACAAGCCTAATACACAAGGAAGCACAATTTCTATTAACGGTAACGTAACCCGCCAAAACTCAAAGTAAGTGAAATTCGGCCTTTACAAATCCTTTATCAAGTTTCAATATAATTTAGGCACTTAAATTAACAAGTAGAGTGCAAACAATACAAGTATTTCATAATTTGGGTCCTAAGTGGGGTTTTCCCCCACACAAGGTAATACAAGTCACTTACCTCAAACCTCGTTCGATCAATCAATAAGAAGACCTTTCCCTCGATTTTCCAACTCCGGTCGGTTCGAATCTAGCCAAAACAATTTCATACTATAAATATAACTGTAGGAAACTAATTTAAGTAATAAAATTATGACTTTAGCGAAGATGTGAAAAATCGCTCCATTAAGTCTAACCGGGCCAACATCTCAAAACCCGACCAAAATTATACATTTTGACCACACATTCGATATCGAGCCCAACCATATAAGAATTACTCAAATCTGACTTAAATTCGCCTTTCAAATCCCCAAATATTAGCGCAAGAAGTTTTCCAAACTTTTCCCCAAATTTTCAACTAAAAACACTAATTAAATGATGAAACCTACTATAGATTTGTGTAATTTAACCCAAACCGAGTTAGAATATCTTACCCAAACGATTTCCTTGCACAACTCTCGAAAATCCCTCTTTTCTTCCTAGCGAATCCGCTTCTGCGACGCCGCACCTGCATAAAACCATCGCAGGTGCAAATCCCACATTAGCCTAATTTTTGCTTCTACGGACCATGGTTCGCACCTGCGAGCCCCCTTATGCGGAGAAAGAGACCGTACTTGCAGTCCTGCCCAAAGCCCCTCGGCACCTGCGAGCCCAGCTCCTTGGTTCTCTTTTCGCTTGTAAGCTTCAACCTTCGCCCCCGCGATTCTGCACCTGCGGTCGAACCCTCCGCAGGTGCGATGACACCAGCAGGACTGGGACTTTAGCAATGAAGCTAAGTCCAAAATTGATCCGAGTTCGATCCTAACCATACCCTGGGACCCGGGACCTCGTCTGAAAATACCAAAAGGTCCTAAAATATCATACGAACTTTGTCGAGCCTTCAAATCACTTCAAACAACGCTAAGACCACGAATTGTGCATCGATTCAAGCCTCACGAACCTTTGAACTTCTAAATTCCACATCCAATGCCGAAACCTATCAAATCAAGTCCGATTGACCTCAAATTTTGCACACAAGTCATAATTGACATTACGGACATACTCCAACTTTTGACATCAGAATCCGATCCCGATATCAAAAAGTCCACTCCCAGTCAAACCTTAAAAAATCTTCCAACTTTCCAACTTTTGCCAATTAACGTCGAAATGACCTACGGACCTCCAAATCAGCATCCGAACACACCCCTACGAACAAAATCACCATACGGAGCTATTGGAACTAATGAAACTCCATTCCAGAGTCATCTTCACATAAGTCCAACTACGGTGAACTCCTACGACTTTATTTTTCAATTTAGGGACTATGTGTCCCATTCCATTCTGAAACTCCCGCGAACTCGACACCAAGCACCCCCAGCAAGTCAAGTAATCACAAAATGAGTTAGAGGGAGCAATAAATAGGGGATCGGGGCTAGCACTGCCGGCCGGGTTGTTACACCCTCCCTTTTTAAAACAAACGTTCGTCCTCGAACGAGTATAGACACATGCCTTAAGTGGTGAAAAGATGTGGATAACGGATGCGCATATCATGCTCGGTCTCCAAAGTCTCCTCATCAACTGGCTGACCCCTCCACTGAACCTTCACTAAAGTGATGTTGTTTGACCTCCACTTTCGAACCTGCCTGTCCAAAATGGCAACCGGCTCCTTAACATAAGATAGATCCTTGCCCAACTGGACTGAGCTGAAGTCTAACACATGAGATGGATCACCATGATACTTCCGGAGTATGAAACATGGAACACTGGATGAATTGCAGAGAGACTAGGTGGTAGTGCAAGTCTGTAAGCTACATCTCTAAAGACTAGGTGGTAGTGCAAGTCTGTAAGCTACCTCTCTAACCCTCTCAAGAATCTTAAAAGGCCCGATATACCTAGGGCTCAACATGCCCATCCTCCCGAACCTCATAACGCCCTTTATGGGCAAAACCCGGAGAAATTTAACCTGAATCAATTTAACCTTTTCCAAAGCTTCCTGAACCAAATCTGTACCCAATAGGCTAGCCTCACCCAGCTCAAACCAAACCACCGGAGACCGGCACCGCCTTCCATACAAAGCCTCATATGGTGCTATCTAAATGCTCGACTGATAATTGTTATTGTAGGAGAACTCCGCAAGTGGCAAGAACTGCTCCTAAGAACCCCTAAAATCCATCACACATGCATGAAGCATATCCTCCAATATCGAAATAGTGAGCTCGGACTGTCCGTTCGTTTGAGGGTGAAATGATGTACTCAACTCCACCCGAGTACCCAACTCATGTTGTACGGCTCTCCAAAACCGCGATGTAAACTGTGTACCCCGGTCAAATATGATAGATAGTGGCATGCCATGAAGCCTGACAATCTCGCGAATGTAAACCTGAGCCAGCTACTCTGAAGAGTAACTAGTAACCACAAGAATGAAATGAGCTGACTTGGTCAATCTATCCACAATCACCCAAACTCCATCGAACTTCCTTTGAGTTCGTGGGAGACGACAACAAAATTCATAGTGATCCGCTCCCATTTCCACTACGGAATCTCTAGCTTCTGAAGCAATCCACTTGGCCACTGATGCTCATACTTCACCTGCTGAAAATTTTGGCACCGAGCTACATACTCCACTATGTCCTTCTTCATCCGCCTCCACCAATAGCGCTGCCTCAAGTCCCGATACATCTTCACGGAACCTGGATGAATGGAGTGCCGCAAACTGTGAGCCTCTTAGAGAATCAACTCACGCAAGCCATCTACATTGGGCACACATAGCCTGCCTTGCATCCGTAATAAACCATTTTCTCAAATAGTGAATTCATTGGCATCACCGTGTCCTTAAGGACAAGCAGATGGGGGTCATCAAATTGACGCTCTCTGATATGATCATAAATAGAAGACTGAGAAACCACACACGCCAAAATTCGACTCGGCTCGAAAATATCCAATCTAACAAACTGGTTGGCCAAGGCCTGAACATCCAAGGCTAAAAGCCTCTCTGCTACCGGTAGATATGCTAAGCTGCCAAAACTCTCCGCTTTGCGGCTCAAGGCATCGTCCACCACATTGGCCTTCTCGAGATGATATAGAATGGTGATATCATAGTCCTTAGGCAACTTCAACCAGCTCCGATGCTGCAAGTTAGGATCCTTCTGTTTAAACAGATGCTGTAGACTCTGATGATCGGTGTAGACCTTACAAGGAACACCGTACAAATGGTGTTGCGAGATCTTCAAGGCATGAACAATAGCTGTTGACTAAAGGTCTTGGACAGGATAATTCTTCTCATGCACCTTCAGCTGTCTAGACGCGTAAGCAATCACCTTACGTCCTGCATCAACACCGCACCGAGATTAATTTGCGACACATCACATAACACAATATAGGACCCCAAAGAAGAAGTTGTAGAAGAGCACCACCACGGTTCAGGTCCCGACACAAGGGGGATTAATTTTGCTGCAAGGATCGTGAATTAAGGGAAGGGAAGAATGTCTAATTCCTGGAAATTAGGAGGCGCTAAAAGCAAAGAAATTGTTGGAATTTTCTATCGTTAAGGTGGAGAACTGAACCAAGAATTCTATTTCTTCATCATCAAACAAATCACTGTTCGCGCAAGGGCCAACTTGATCCTCTTCCCCAGAGATCTCAGATGAGGGAACCCTAGGAGAGCCGCCAACTCTAACTACCGTCCAATGTACGACCCATACTAGATCTGACCAATTGCTCATCCTACCTCCTCTACATTCTTGACATACCATCTTTGTCTCGGCAGTGTCTTTCAGTGGCATGTTTCGATCCTCTTCCTTATTACTTAGAAAATGTGAGCCACCGGTTCCCCCTTGATAGTGTTATATGCAATATATGTAAATTCTAGATGTAAAAATATACAGAATTCCTCTATGAATCTATGAAAGGAATAAAAAAGAAAGAAAAACATAAAGAAACGAATAAGATAGGCATAAATCGATATGCTGAAATTGAAATAAAAAATAAATAAGAAGAGGAGCCAATTAGATACAAATAATGAATCGTAATATAAATAGAAAATAAAATTTAGGTTCGAATTCCATAGAATAGATAATTTGGATGGGATTGTCTATAATGATAGACAAATGAAAGACTTTCTCAAGTTTCTGATTCAGCCACTTGAGATTTTAAAATTAAAAAAGGTTGGGTGGGCTTGCATATCCACTCAGTCTCAATGAATAAGTCAACAATTGAATTGGTTCAATTGCATGGTGCCAATGAAATCGAGTGCTAATTCTCATTTTATTGAATTAACTGATTGACGTGCTAGGCCTACCTACCATCCACACCAGAATAAATAGAATTTTCCGAAATCACCTGCTATTGGAGGAAGACCTCCTAGTGATAAGAAACATAGGGTTAAAGAGAGAGCGAAAAATGGATCTTTTGTGTATAATCATGCATAATCTCGAATGTTATCAGTTCCGGTACGTAGACCAAATAATACAATGCAAGAAAAAGTTCCTAGATTTTGGAGATATAGAACAACGTATTAGTTATCATGCCTGCATATCCATCATTTGAGTCTCCAACAATTATTCCAATAATTACATATTCGATTTGGCCACTGAACAACAATACCAACACTAGAGCTGTAGTCAAGGTAGTCTAGAGCTTTTGAAAACTCTCCTCACACTCCTCGGTCCACCTGAACACTGCACCCTTTTGGGTCAGCCTGGTCATAGGTACTGCAATAGACAAGAAAATACAAGGATAACAATTTCAAGTAAAGAATCCCATACTTAAATAAAGAATATAGGATCAAGAAAATAGGTAATTCGACTAAGCATGTAGTACAAGTTGCAAATAAGAGAGAAGAAAAGTACATAGGTGAAATTAGGCTAAACATGATGACTACACATGCTAATATAACTCAGTTAAGGCATAAAAAGGAAACTACTTAGATAAAACCGGAATGTCAACATTTAGCCCGTGTATGCACTCGTCACCTCGCGTACACATCCCTCACATATGAAAAATTGCCACACAAATAACAAATCCTAAGGAGGGATTTCCTCAGACAAGTTTAGACAAGTCATTTACCTCAAACCTCGCTCAATCAATCAATAAGAAGGCCTTTCCTTTGATTTTCTAGCTCCGATCGGCTCGACTCTAGCCAAAACAATTTTATACTATAACTATTGGAAACTAATTTAAATAATGAAATTACGACTTTAGCAAGAATTGATAAATCGCTCCAATGTTTTCCCCAAATTTCCAACTAAAAATACTAATTTAATGATGAAAACAACAATAGATTCGTGTAATTTAACCAAAATCGAGCTAGAATCTCTTACCCCATTGATTTCCTTGCAAAACTTCTGAAAAATTGCCACAAATGAAGCTCTCTAGGTCCAAAAATGGATTATGGATCAAACCCTCAAAAATTCTTCTTTTCTGCCTAGCGAATCCGCTGCTGCGGCCTATTTGTTGCTTCTGCGGCGTTGCACCTGCAGAAAACCATTGCAGGTGCAGATCCAACTTAAGCCCAGAATTTTCGCTTCTACGGACCATGGCTCGCACCTACGAGCCTACTTTTCCAGAAAAGGAGACCGCACCTGCGGTCCTGCCCAAAGCCCCTCCTCAAAATTCCGCTTTTGTAGAG
Source organism: Nicotiana obtusifolia (assembly GCA_002018475.1). Classification (NCBI taxonomy): domain Eukaryota; kingdom Viridiplantae; phylum Streptophyta; class Magnoliopsida; order Solanales; family Solanaceae; genus Nicotiana; species Nicotiana obtusifolia. The sequence continues at coordinate 203,953 of MCJB01048375.1, read as the reverse complement.
GAAATGGCCGCGCCTGCGGAGGCGCACCTGTGCCCAAGTGTCCACACCTACGTACCCAGCTCCTGGGGGCTCCTTTCGCTTCTGCGCTTAATCCTCCGCAACCGCAATTTCGCACCTACGGTCGAACCCTCCGCAGGTGCGATGACACCAGCAGGCCTTGGACTTCAATAACGAAGCTAAGTCAAAATTGGTCCGAGTTCGATCTGATCAACACCCGGGGCCCTTGGGACCCCGTCTGAAAATACCAGCATGTCCTATAATATCCTACGAACTTAGTCGAGCCTTTAAATAACATCAAACAATGCTAAAACCATGAATTGCGCATCAATTCGAGCCTAATGAACCTTTGAACTTCTAACTTCCACATCCGATGCCGAAACCTATCAATTCAAGTCCGATTGACCTCAAATTTTCACACAAGTCATAATTGACATTAGGGACCTATTCCAACTTCCGGAATCGGAATCCGACCCTGATATCAAAAGGTCCGCTCCCGGTCAAACCTTCCAAAATCTTCAATCTTTCCAACATTCGCCAATTAATGCCAAAATGACCTACGAACCTCCAAATCAACATCCATACACGCCTCTAAGACAAAAATACCATAAGGAGCTATTGGAATAGACGAAACTCCACTTCGGAGTCGTTTTCACACAAGTCCAACTACAGTCAACTCCTACGACTTTAACTTTCAATTTAGGGACTACGTGTCATTCCACTCCGAAACTCTCCCGAACCCGACATTAAGAACCCGGCATGTAAAGTAATCACAAAATGAGATAGAGGGAGCAATAAATAGGGTATCGGGGCTAGCACTCTCAAAATGACTGCGCGGGTGTTTATAAAGATGCTAAGTTAAAATCCCCCTTCAACAAGATCCAAAATTGGCTATTAAATGAGAGAAGTGAACAAAATGGCAAAAAATCTCGATTTTTTTATTAAGTTACTGGCCATGTCTGCCTTTTTCGCGATCGCGGACTAGCCCTCGCGATCCCGATGGCAGAGCTAACGAACCCATAAAAGGTCTTCTTCACAAACGCGATGCACTGAGCCGCCCACTCATCGCGAACGTGTGTCTCTACTCACAAACGCGAAGGGCAGCGGAGATGCCTAGGCACAAGCCCGGGTCTTGTACGCGAACACGATGAGTCAACCACGAATGCGAAGGCCAGTGGTTCCAAACCTTCGCGAACGCGACCTTATCTTCGCGAACACGAAGAGCAAATGCTCCCAGTCCCCTAATCCTTCATCGCTAATGCAAGAGTCCTTCCTTAACCAACACACCAGCAGTTTTGGACATAGCTTTGTGCAGTTCGAGACACACCTGAGCCCCCTGGGACCCACCCGGTCCAACTGCACCAACACGTCCATAAAAAAAATACAGACATGCTCGAACTCTCGAAACACGTAAAATAATATCAAAACTAAGAATCGCACCCCAAAACCAAATTGAATCAAATTGTGAACTTCAAGTTATTAACTTGCTCCGAACGCACCGAATCATACTTAGACTACTCCGAATGAAACCAAATTTTGCGTGCTAGTCTTAAATCACCATCCAGAACTATTCCCAGGCTCAAAATCTCAAACTGACCTCAATAGCACCAAAACCTTCTTCAAAAAAAATTTAAAGAACTTGAAAACCTCTAATGTGCCAACTTTCAATATTAAGTGCTGAAACGCTCCCGGGTCATCCAAAACCCGATTCGAACATACGCCCAAATCCAAGATCATCATACAAACCTATTGAGACCATCAAATCCCGATTCCAAGGTCGTTTACTACAAATTTTGACCCAAGTCAAACTCAACCCTTTTAAGCCAATATAAGGAACTAAGTGTTTCGATTTCAATCCGAACCCTTCCAAACCCGAACTAACCATCCCCGCAAGTTATAAAGTAGTTAAAGCACATACGGGGAGTCTTATTTGGGGAACGAGGATCTAGAAAGCAAAACAACTGGTCGGGTTGTTACATTCTCCACCTCTTAAGAAATCGTTCGTCCTAAGAACGGGTATAGAATTATACCTGGAGTGTCGAATAAGTGTTGATATCTGCTCCGCATGTCCTCCACGGTCTCCCAAGTTGCCCCCCTCGACTGGTTGACCTCTCAACTGAACCTTTACTGTAGAGAACTTCTTGGACCTCAACTGGTGAACCTGCCTGTCAACAATGGCAACTTGCTCCTCCTCATAACCTAGGCTCTCATCTGGTTGAACCCTGTTGTAGTCTAATACATGCGATCTATCGGCATGATACTTTCGGAGCATAGACACGTGGAAAATCGGATGAAATCCCAATATACTGGGAGTCAAGGCAAGCTCATAAGCAACCTCCCCAACTGGCCTCAACACCTCAAATGGACCTATAAACCTTGGGCCCAACTTGCCCTTTTTCCTGAACCTTATGATTCCCTTAATCGGCGAGACATTCAAGAGAACCTTCTCACCCACCATAAATGATAAATCACGTGCCTTCTGATCTGCGTAACTCTTCTATCTAGACTGTGCTATGCGAAGTCGCTCCTGAATCAACTTTACTTTCTCCAAGGCATCCTCCACCAAATCAGTACCATATAACTTAGCCTCGCGGGGCTCAAATCATCCGATGGGCAAAAGACATCGCCGACCATATAAAGCCTCAAATAGAGCCATCTCGATACTGGACAGATAACTGTTATTGTAAACAAACTCGACCCAAGGCAAGAATCGATCCCACTACCCTCTGAATTCAATCACACATGCTCTTAGCATATCATCCAAGATCTGAACCGTCCGCTCTTACTGCCTATCGGTCTGCGGATGAAAGGTTGTGCTGAGCTCTACCGAGTTCCCCCACTCACTCTGCACTACCCTCCAGAAATGTTAAGTAAACTGAGGGCCTCTATGTGATTTGATGGAAACAAGCACACCATGCAACCGAACAATCTCCTGAATGTAAATCTAGGCCAATCTCTCTGAAGAATACGTGATCACAACCAGAATGAAGTGTGCCGACTTGGTCAAGCTATCGACAATGACTTAAACTGAATCAAACTTCCTCAAAGTCTGTGGCAACCCAACTACGAAGTCCATAGTGATGAGCTCCCATTTCCACTCAGGTATAACCATCCGCTAGAGTAGGCCACCTGGCCTCTGATGCTCATACTTGACCTTCTGGCAATTTAGGCACCTTTCTACGTACTCAACTATGTCCTTCTTCATCCCTCGCAATAAATAATGCTGCCCCAGGTCGCGATACATCGTCGTAGCACCTGGATGAATATAATACCATGAATTGTGTGCCTCCTCTAGAATCTTTTTCCCTTTATCCATCAACATTTGGAAAAAATAGACGACCCTGGAGTCGCAGAACACCATCCTTTCCAATAGTAACCTCGTTGGAAGAACCCTGTAGTATCGTCTCTTTAGGTACCAACAAGTGCGGATCGTCAAACTAACCTTGCCAATTTAGTGCATACTTTTCTTTGGCCTCTTCCTAGTTGGGGAAGATTTTATTCAGAACAAATTGCCCCGGTGTATATTGGCGAGGCTTCATCCTTTTGTTAAATGCACTATCCATCCTATTGTTATACAACTGACCATCGCATACTGCGTCCATTCTCTTTTCGTCAATGAGCATGAGTTGCTCTTGTCTGACCTGTATTCATTCTATATCGTCTAACTTGGATTCTTGGATAACTCTTAAGGATGGTATCTCGATCTCAGCGGGTATCATAGCTTCGGTGCCATATAATAACATATATGGTGTTGCCCAAGTGAATGTTCTCATGGTGGTCCGATAACCCAGTAAGGTGAAGGATAATTTCTCGTGCCATTGTCTATGATTATCCACTATCTTTTGCAGAATTCTCTTGATATTGTTGTTAGCTGCCTCGACTGCTCCATTCATATTTGGTCTGTAGGATATGGAGTTGCGGTGGACAATTCTGAACTTCTCATAAATTTCCCTCATGAGATCAGGTTAGCTGCATTGTTAGTGATGATTGACTTGGGTATCCCAAATCGGCAGACGATGTTGTTTCGGACAAAATCCGTCACTACCTTCTTTGTAACGTCTTTGTAGGCAGATGCTTCGACATATTCAGTGAATTAGTCAATAACTACCAAGATGAAGCGGTGCTCGTTTGATGCATTGGGATCTATTGGTCCAAACACATCCATAACCTAAGCGGCGAACAACCAAGGTGAAGCCATCACATTCAACTCATTGAGCAGAACTCGGATGAAATCCCCGTGGATCTGGCACTGGTCACACTTCTGCACATAGCGGATACTGTCGGTTTCCTTGGTCATCCAAAAGTATCCACTCTCAATATCTTCTTGGCTAATGTTAAAGCGTTCATATGAGGTCCGCACGTTCTAGCATGTATCTTTTCTAATAGTCTGGTTGCCTCAGCGGCGTCTACACATCTCAACAAACCCAAGTCTGGGGGTCCTCCTATGCAGGACTTCCACGTTAAGGAAAAAGTGATTTGTCAACCTCCTAAGTGCTCGCTTTAGATTATTAGTAGAATTCTCTGGGTATTTTCTTATCTCGAGGAATCTCTTGATGTCGTGGTACCATGGTTTATCATCCGACGCTTCGTCTATTTAAAAGCAATATGCATGTTGATCCTCGATCTCTACCTTAATAAGGTCGATATAATCCTTATATGGATGCTGAATCATGGATGATAAAGTTGCAAGAGCATCAACGAACTCGTTTTGGATCCTGAGAAGGTGCTTGAACTCAATCTTCGTGAACTTCTTGCATAACTCTTTTACACAATGGAAGTATGGAAAGATCTTGATATTTTTTTTAGACCACTCCCCTTGGACTTGATATATTAATTGATTGTAATCCCTTATGACAAAAAAAGCTCTTTGATGTTCATGTTGACTGCCATCTTGATCCCAAGGATGCATGCTTCGTACTCCGTCATATTACTGGTACAAGGGAATCTTATCTTTGCTGATGCTAGATAGTGCTGTCCTAATTCAGAAATTAGGACTACTCCAATTCCTAGTCCTTTTGGAATTCACTGCTCCATCAAAATATATTCTCCATCAAGGGTATGACTCTGCAATATCTCCTCCGGCGAACAATACCTCCTCATCGGGAAAGTACATAGTGAGCGGCTCAAAATCCTTATCCACTGGATTCTCTATAAGGTGGTCGGCTAGAGCATCTCCTTTGATAGCCTTTTGGGTTATGTACACAATGTCAAACTTGCTGAGAAGAATCTTCCATTTAGCTAGCTTTCCTATAGGCATAGGCTTCTGAAAGATATACTTGAGTGGGTTGAACTGAGATATCAAATGCGTGGTGTACGTTGACATGTAATGGCTTAATTTCTAGGCGATCCAAGTCAATGCACATCAAGTCATCAACTTGAAGATAGGTTCACAAATTACTGTATAATGGGTTATGGAACGACTGATGTAATTCAGTCTACCCAGGAAACTCATCACATCTTTCTTACTCATTGGTGGTGGCAACTCCTAAATGGCTTTGATTTTTGAAGGATCCAATTCCATCACTTTTCTTCTTATGATGAAACCTAGCAATTATTCCAGCAGGGACTCTGAACACGCATTTTGTAGGGTTCAACTTCAAACTATACTTCAACAAGTGTTCGAAAAATTTTCTCAAGTCGTCCAAATGCTCTGAACTTTTTCGAGACTCGAAGATGATGTCATCTACATATACTTCGATCACTTTGTGAATCATATCGTGAAAAGTGTCATCACGGCCCTCATGTAAGTAGCACCAGCATTTTTGAGGCCGAATTGCATGACTCTATAGCAGTAAACTCCCTAATGTGTAGTGAAGGTTATCTTTTCTGCGTATTCTTCGTGCATCAGGATCTGATGGTATCTAGCAAAACCATCCACGAACAACTGCAGTTCATGTTTCGCACCGTTGTCGATGAGGATATGGATATCTAGTAAAGGGAAGTCGTCTTTCGAGCTGGCTTTGTTGAGATCTCAGTAATTCACACATATCCTGATCTTCCCATCTTTCTTAGGTACTAGGACGATATTTGCTAACCAAGTGGGATAATTGGTGACCCTCACTACATCCGCCTCTATTTTCTTGGTTACTTCTTCTTTTATCCTCAAACTCAGGCCAGGCTTGAATTTTCTGGGTTTTTGCTTGACTAGTGGTCTAGCTGGATTGGTAGGTAATCGATGCAAGACGATATCGGTTCTTTCTTCTGTTCTGCCTCTAGATGGATGCTGATTCGGGTTTCTTTCACGTCTTCTTGGCTTCCAAGGTTGACCACCTCTATTTCTTCAAGATTAGAAGATTAGGCTTTTTCTGGCTTTCGAGCTGTTCGATCTGTTGTGGGAGATAATCTTGCATCATACTCTTGTCGTATTCATCGTAATCTAGATCATTTTGCTCGAGCATTTCATTGTATGGCATAATCGCTGAATGCGGGTTTTTATTATTTTGATAACTGAAAAGAAAAACAAAGTATAAACAAAGCGGTAAATAAAGTTGCAATAATTTTGAGAAAGCAATTCTTTTTATTTCATTAAATGGGGAATGTCTGAGCATTGAGAGAGGAAAATGTCAAAAAGGTACAGACACGGTTCAGGCCTCAATTTACCATGTGTTTTATTTCTTAAAAACTTTATAATTCCACACTACCAAGACTCCTGGCAAATAAAAGATGGGCTGGCAGTCCAATTCCGCAGGTTCTCTCATGGTTCGGCATTCCAAATGGTCGATGTCTTGATATCGATTCCTTAACAACATTCTTCAATCATAGTCACAAACAGCCTTCCTGTCCCATCGACATGTCGTCCTCTGGAGCTGAACTTTGGCCCGTACCCAAAACATGTTCTGGCACAAAAGCCTTTTTTCCGGAGCTACCGGTACAAGTCTTCCCAATCAAGGGTTGATACCTTATGCTGGCTCTTCCTCTCTGCCTATTTGGCTCAATCGGTTCTTTATCCCGTCTGATCGGGAACCCAGCCCGGTTCCTAGTGTGTATCCGTATTTAATCACTCGCCTCATGGCCATCTTTGATCAATATGACGACTGCATTCCCAAGCTTTACTCAGTATCTTCTGTTATGGTGGTCTGCATGGATGGAGACCACGTAACCCTTCTATGAACGGGATAGCATGTTCCATATCAGCTGATTGGCTCCATTCACTGTGGACCATGATCTCCTGACAACCCCACTCGAATTTCATGCACTGGTATAGGGTAGATGGGATGGCCCCTGCCATGTGTATCTAGGGTCTTCCTAGTAGTAAGTTGTATGAAGAGGAAATATCCATCACTTGGAATAGTATGGGAAATTCAACTGGTCCAATCTGCAACGCCAAATAAATTTCTCCAATGACATCCTTTTGCGACCCATTAAAAGACCTTACCCTCACATTACTTTCCTTGACTTCCTCAGTGGATACCCATCTCCCATAGAGTAGAGAGTGGGCAGATGTTGACTCCTGATCCTCCATCAACTAGTACTCGAGACACTACCTTGTCTCCACATTTGACAGTGATGTATAGAGCTTTGTTGTGAGCCATGTCTTCGATAAGAAGATCTTCTCTTCAGAAAGTGATCATAGCTTCGACTTTTTTCCCAATAGTTGTTGTCAGTGCCTCACTGGTGGTGTTGCTTGGCACACTTACCCGACTTAATACTTTCAACAGGGTATCTTTATGACTATCCTAACTCATCAGTAAGTCCATGATCGATATTTGAACCAGAGTTTTCTTTAGTTGTTCCTCCACAGAGTATTCTATGGTTGACATCATCTCCAGAATTCTGCAGCCTTGGGATCTATTATATTTCTTCTCTAAATCTGCTCCCTTCCTAAATTCCTTCGATTTGCATCCTCAAGAGCGTAGCATCTCTGCGACCTAGTCATACCGTGGACTGCCACGGAATCTGCCATCTTGGATTTTCCCTTTTGCTGATATGTCCATGAGATAGTTTTGTATTCTCGATCCTCTTCATCCCTAGTAGATGCGGTGGATTGTTGCTGGTAAGTCTGAACCATCACCGTAGGTCTGAGTTGTATAGTGATCATCACATTCCTTTGAGGTGGGATCCTTGTGGGCTCTGCATTTCCTATCGTGACAATGGTTCCTTTCAAATTGTATTCTTCATCTAAGATGATCATGTTGGCCCCCCTGATTCTGGTGATTTGGCAGCGAATTGTGATTTACGTTAGTTGGAGCCGGAGTGCACTGAATGGCTCCACTTTTGATCAATGATTTAATTTAATTTTTCATCTTGAAACAATCTTCAGTATCATGACCATGCACGTTTGAATAGTACACACACCTCTTGGTTGTATCAAAATACTTTGAGGGACACTCAGGAACCCTTCCTTCTACTGGATGTATCAAACCTACTATCCTCAATCTTTCAAATAGTTGAGCCAGAGGTTTACCAATTGGGATATATTTTATGGGACTTCTCTCTTCAATATTTGGGCGATCTCGGGGTGTATAGGTGTGTCGGTTTTGATGAGTGGTGGTTTGGACAGGAGCATATGGTCGTGGTAGGTTCGAGTTATTATGGGTTCGAGGTGGTTATATTGAGGTTGGGGATTGTAATATGGCCGTGCGTTATAAACTGGAGCATAGCAGGTGGTGATGAATGGTTGTTTGGGGAGTAAGAGGTGTTTCCATGATGTGCGCTGGGTTTATAATAAGGGATGACTGCTGATACCTCTTCATTTTTCTTCTTTTCGCTACAGATTGATCCAGATTTGATTGCCTTGTTAGCTATTTGCAGTGCAGCCACAGATTGTACTTTGACAAATTTTATACATTCTTCTAAATAATCTTCCATTTTGGCCAGTTCGGGGAATTTCTGTCCTATCATGCCTATCATTTTCTCAAAGTAAAATCCCTTCCTAGGCCCTGATGAAATACTTAGTTAATTCACTATCGTCCAAGAGAGGTTATGCTCTGGTGGCCTCCGATCTCCATCGGCATGGATATTCTTGGAATGACTCGGATGGCTTATTTTGCAGGTTTACCAGTGCGAACCTGTCGGGAAATGATCTCTGTGTTGAATCGAAAGCGATTCATGAAATCTTCTACCGTATCCTGCCATGTCCTCCAGTTTTGCGGATCTTGTTTAGTATACCAAGTGCTTCCCATGTCAGGCTTCTTATGAACAACTTCATCCTCAACTTTTAGTTTCTTCCCACTCCAACTAACTTGTCACAATATGCCCTTAAATGCACATGGGGATCACCCGTCCCATTGAAGATATCGAACTTTGGCGGCTTGTACCCTACTGGCATATCTACATCAGGATGGATACACAGATCCTCATAGTCTAGACTTTCACTTCCCCAAGCGACTTGGAGGTTCTTCATTTGTTTTCTGAAGATTTATACCTGCTCAGACACTAACTCCTCCTCTTATGCCTAGCTTCCATTAACATCTCGGTGTACTGGTCAATCTCATAAGGCACCATGATCATGATAGGCGCTGTAAAGGTGGGTTCAAAAATAGCATATACATGAGGAACATATCGCTCATGTGCAGCGTTATGTGCCATGGGTATGTGCTGATTTTGGTGAGTGGTAAAGGTGACTCCGTCACGGGGAGGGGTGTGAGCTGTATTGGTGGTACTGGGTGGGTTTTGTGGCATTTGAACATATTGTGGTATGTAAGGAGCGTGGATAGGAGGATTTGGTGGGTTTGCAGGGATTACTGGAGGTAAGATTTAGTGTTAGGGACTGAAGTTGGGGTATTGTTAGTCTGCAAGTGGTAGAAAGAAAGTGGCCAGGATTGAATCTAGAGAAGGAAAACGAGGTGTTGTAGGAGCATTTTCACGGTTAGATGTGCAAATTCCCTGATAGGTTATACTTACTCCCTTAAAGATTCAATCTTCTATGCCATCCTGGCCACATGTTCATCATTCCTTTAATCTTCCTTCTCTCGCGATTGCCCCAAGGCTATCGACTATTACCAGGGCATGTTCCGTCAGGTTATCTGTAGCAGACATCTTCCCCTTTGATCTTAGGTTGTACAATAGTTCCGCCAGTTTTGGGTCGACACAAACAAACTTTTCTTTTAGGGAATAATAATAAAGTAAGAAACAAAAGAAAAAGAAAAGGAAACAACAGTCAGTTTCTTCATTTATACGTGTAAAAGGTCACACAAAGCAATTGGTTTACATATTCAAGCAAGCGCGTTTTTCTAGCATTCTTGGCACCTGTCTTTATCGGAGGTAGGCCTAAGTCGTGAATAATTGACAAACAATCAGATTTGACACATTCAGATCTGAAGAAAACTTTGTTTTAATTGATGTTGTACGGATTGAGATAAGCGGGACCAGAGGTTACATCATTGTTTCCAACATTCACAGATTTGCATGGACTTGAACAACATGCCTTTTGGGAAAACAAGAAAACTAGGAATAAGATTCAATGTGTAAAAGGAGGGGAAATCAACCAACTTCTAGTAACCATCCCCATAATCGTTCCCTATCTCATCTTCTTCTTCCGGTTCTTCTTTTGGATCTTCTTCAAATTCCTCTCCATCGTCATTGAACTCAGATTCTTCGTTTAGGTCATCCTCCGGCTCTGTCTCAGATTCTAGCTGAATGCATTCTACTACTCAGTCATCATCTTTAGTGTGTGTCAGCATGTGATTAATGGACCTTGGGACCACTTGATGGTGCATGGAGGTGGTCACAAGGTAATATGGCAGGAGCTCATGGTAAAATTTGCAAAGTAGCCACTACGTCGTCCAACCAGGCTATACCCTCCCTTCTTGGTCGGACTAGCTCGTCTTCCTCGTGATCCAGACATAATATTCCGGAGTGCACCACTCTTCTTGACCCATTGGAATCGTGACCAGATCATTCCACTCTTCTTGGAGCCTTCTTATCCTCGATATTGGAATCTGTCCATTGTAACCGTCCTCATATAGACTTTCCTTGTACAGAGGGGCACATCATGGATCAACTCGAACTGTCTGACAACCCGTAGGGGTGAGTATGGCTGGATGCCCTCGAGTCCTATTAGCTCAATGAAGTATTTCTGAGGAGTCCTTAGGATTGCCTTTGAACATAGCATGACAGCTTCCAATTGACCCATTTTCCACTAAAGTTAGTTAGCTTTTCTCTCCAATATTCTTGTCCGTGTGGGGAGACCCAATGTCTCATCCTCTCGTTGTGGCTTCGGACCATGTTGCCGACGCCCACAAAGTAGTCAATTGTGGCCTCTCGCTAGAAGAAATGTTCTATGGCCCTGATTTGAAGAAGCAAGTTACATCCCTTCAAGAAATCATACCCTCGTGCGCATGCAGACAAAGCCCTTAGAATATCAGCTAACATCTTCGGTACCAGAGTGGCTTGGAGGTTGCCTCTGAATATTGCTAGAACCATGGGCAACAATTTGATATTGATCGGACCTCTTCTTGGTAGGAAAACCAACAATCCCAATAGCGCCAAGGAGAATGTTATTGGCCTGAGACTCTCCCATATTGCTTGATCACACTGAAATTCTCCCAAGTACCATTCACAGCTTTCACGGTGTACAAACCTGTCGAATAGTTGATCCAGGCTTACCCATCCATCCTTGGTCTTTCTCAAACCTCAATTGTTTGCCAGACCTAGAGCATCAAGAAACCTATAACCGGGTATGGTGACTGGTAATATCGGTCTCCTCCTTGCAAATGGTAGCTCTGTGAAATTGGTAACCTTTTCTAATGCTGACACTAACTCAGAATCAGTAATCTTGAACACTACCTTGGTTGGGTCCTAGAACTCTATCAGCAGGCGAGTAAGCACCTCGTTAGCTCGGATGTTTAGCAAAGTGGTTAGTGCCCCCAGGTGTGTTCGAATTTCATCTCTGTGTTCTCAATGGATATTCTGCCACCACTGCTTCACCTTGTGTGGTGTTCCCACCACAATAATGATCTCTGGGATGTTTTGGTTGATTTTCGTTTCTGAATTGGGTAAAGAAAAGGTTTAATAAGTGTTTGCTTTAGATCTTTAGGTGACTCGTCAGGTTTGTTCGTCTTTCCACAAAAGTCATGTCGTTTGGTGCATGAAACATTCATATTAGGGTTGCTTTGCTAATTGTATTTCGATGCCAAAACCAACTCACCTAAGGTTTATGCAATATGGCTTATGTTTTCGTGAGTAAAGTGTTTTCTACTTTTAAATTGACTGAAGACTGCGAGAAGTTATATCAGTTGACATGACATAGACATTCTCTGAAACTAAAGAATTTTTTAGAAAAGGGTTTGAAGGGGTGAAAAAAGACAACCCTTGCGTGTCATTGTGTGTGATAGTGTACGACCAAGACTCAATAAGAGGAAGAGTGATGACTGTAAATATAAAAAGGTAACACTTATGGGCGTAGTAATAACATGCATGATAATAAGGAGGCGCAATGAGCAAGTAAAACAGGTATGCATGTAATTGCAAGTTAAATACAGCTAAAGCAGTGTACAAACAAATCTAAGTTTCAAGTTACTCTACGTCTGCTAAGGTCAGAACCTAATGTGTGTCCCCAACAGACTCGCCACGTTGTTGCACCCTATTTTAGACTAGTCAAAACAAGATTCAACTTATGGTTTCTCTGTTGTTGATGAAAGAGAGTCGCCACCTAATATTTAAAGGTATACTAGGGTACTTATCATTAACGCCATATTCTTTATTGGTCTGCTAACCTGATAGATTTTGGATAAGGTTATTTTTCTTTTAAGGGGAAGGTGTTAGGCACCCCTTAAAATCTACCATAGGTAGCTCCATAGGACTTAGTCTAGGTTTAATGGGTTAGTTATTTTTATTATGCTTAAACTAGTATTAGCGAGGCAGCATACTATGTATCCATTTGCAAACACTTAATACTTGAAAAGAGCGTTTGTGGTTTTAAAGGATATAGGTTGAGAGAAGCTTTGGAGATAATTTTGTATATACACATGATTGAATGAATTTAGGATTTCGCACATATGGTTTGTGTTTATAAAACATATGGGATGGGATTGATCACTATATGTGTAACTATAGTTAAAATATTGTGAAGGAGTAGGTTAATATAAACCTTGGTTCTCAAATTCATTTCTTTAAAGAAAATTGCTAGAAACCTATTTAAACTGGGCGACGACATTTGTTCAATTTTGTGGGGACGCAGTTTAAAAGACCAGCTTTGGATTCCACTTCAGATTTTTGAAAATAGAGGATTATCGCCTAGATTTTCTACATGATTCAAAGAGGTAAAATAAAGCATCCAGTCTAATATGCTAACTGTTGTATACTTGTGAGGAATAAAGACAACAAGATGCAGTATATCAGTAAACCAGTGAGCAATAAAGCAGTAAAGCAGTAAGGCAGTAAAGGGAAACTATGGACTATGGTTTTGGGCCTAAAAGAGGCAGGCCCAACATATAGCGAAATGAACAGACTTCAGACCTCCCAAACGCGCAGGGGCAGGACATGGGCTTGAGTTCTTGGGAACTCGGCAAGCCTAATTATAATACTTGTTTAAGAAAGAAAAGAAGGTCATTAGATATAGCATTCAATATTTTGTAGTCATGCGTGAAATATATAAGTAAATGACTCGAACAAAAATATAACAAACAAACAATACTTGACCATCATAAGAGGTTATACTAGTGTGGGGGTCACATATGGCAAAGTGATTCACATTGAATCCTTTTGTTGTCATTAAACAATAAATGTAAAGGTAGTAATATAGTTGAATAGATTAGAGGCCAGGGGTAGAGCTTTGCTCATGGCCAAAGCTCTCTTTGGACCCCTGACAATTCAATGTTCCCAAGGGTCTCAAGGCCCAGGGCAGTGCATGTGCTAAGGAAAGTAGCTTGACCAAGGACTAAAGTCTACTCCCAAATACCCCTAACTACTCACATTTATTCTTCCCTACATGTGTAAGTGCTGATGAGACACTTCAATGTTAATCCCAATATCACGGTGACACCATACCACGAAGGTGTATGTAAATTTTCATAACAGTTAATACAAAATACTTATAGGATCATAAGACAACCCAATCATCCTGATATAACCACTATCTAACAAGGTACATGATCCTATGTAAATGATATGTGGGCATGCTCAGAAGAATCAACTTCATACATAAAGACAAAAGGCACCATCAAGTTAATGTTAGGAACTCAAACACTTAGGTCCTACACCTCAAGGATGAAGTAAGTGCATGGCTTAAACACATGAAGTTCTGAACATGGACACATTCTTTCAATATCTTAAGTCTCAACTTCTTGCATATACGCAAGTTAACAGTTCCAACAGAAACCTCTAAAGAATATTAACAGAGGTGTAGGTTGACCACATCAATTGAATTCTTTAAAAGGTGCTGACAGATGAACTATTAACAACTACCATTATAACTTCTAAATAGTATTAACAGAATTGTAGATTAACAACTACAGTTAGAACTTCTAAAGGCTATTAACAGGTCACAAATTTATATCTTCAATTAGAACATGTAAGAATGTTAATAGAAATACCAACTAATAGATATAATTAAGACTTTAAAGTGTATTAACAGAGTAATAGATTCATAACTCAGATTAACCCTCCAACAAAATCTTAAGCTAGCAGTCTTGTTTACTCTAAGGTTCAGGACATGATTATTCCTTTCTAAGTGTTTTCAACATTATACTGATCCATTTGGAAAACAAAGCATGATGTTACACTCAGACAATAGAAAAGGAAAGTTCAATTAAAGTTCACAAGCTAGATTTGGTTCATTCATGTAGATTCAGTGAAGTTCTAAGGACAACATAGAAGTATACATGGTTATGGAAGTCAAGCAGAAAGTATCGAAGAATCAATTGAGTGCAGGATCACATATACATGAGACATTTAGCATCGAGTCACATTAATTCAAAAATGAGAGTGTTATCATCATCAAGCTAACAGTGTCACTACATGGATTCCAGAAAGAGGTATGTGTATTATCATATTGGGGAAATCTTTCAAGCATGTCAAGTATAGGATTTCAGCCATAGTGAATTTTGTTTTAGCATCTTGGATTAACAAATTGAATATCAGAACTTGCACAAATCCCATAACTTTATGTGATGAACTTCAAAATGCATAGAAGATGGTGCAGGAATGCAGTCTGCTCAAATCATGCTTGTATAGTGTGATCAAACAACCATAAACTCATCAGAGAGTCAATGACCTCTAAAGATTTCACAAAATTACAAAAACATGCTAAAGGAGAGGATAAGTTCAGATGTCATAAACTAGCATCCTCAAACAAAATGACAGCCTCGTCTTATCACTAAAACAGATTCATATTTGTTTAAGTCTAGTTTATTAGATGAGCTACTACAAATACAAGTAATACTTAAGACAAGAATGCCAAAACATAACAGAAACATCAAGGAAATCCAAAAGAAACCAAATATTAGGATAGTTTTAGAGTTAGCAGGCTGTTCTTAAGTCTTAACAACAGAGATGGGTCATCACATGTTCATTGGAATCATTACAGAAATCTAATTTCGATAACCAAAGGTAATTCATAATCTCAGAACCTTCCTAACAACAATATGTCATTAACAAGCATATGAAATAGTCAACCACTAATACATTAATAACAACATCACTCAATAACTGAACAATATATGCTTAGTAATTTAAAAGGACAAAAATAATAAGGTGAAGGTTTTACTGACCCCCTTTGGGGCACCAGACCAAACGAGTGCTCAAATTAGCCGTTTAGGGAAACAAAGCTCAGCTTTCAACCAGTAATAAACTCATAGCCATAAAAAAAGAGAGAAGAAGAGATTGAGTGAGACTCAAACTTCAAATGAAAACTTCTAAGCAATACTCTACTGTATCTTAATTTCTTAGAATGTTAGGTGTAGTTGGTGTGTTCTGTGAGAGCATTTAAGACTACTATTTATAGTGGCTTTGAGCCATAGGGTTTCATATTCAAACCATGATAATGGATAGTGATGATAAATTGATGATGTGCGCATGGTCGGGTAAAATCAGAAAGAGCAGGCGGAGAATCGTTGAAGATTTTTTACCTGGTCATTGAAATCAAAAACCATCGAATAAAAGATCTAGTGTCTATAAGTTGCTACGCTTGAACTCTGGATCAAGAATGATGTTGATTAAACTGAAGATATATCCATGCATGCCATAGATTCAGTAGCGTGTAAGAGAGGTCTGGCAATTTGATGTTTCATTGGCATGCTAGGGTTTTCGGACGTGGGCGTTTGAATCTCAAAGACAAAATGGGCAAAGATTCAATGAGAATCGTGGGTAAGGAAGACATAAAGGATGATTTCGGGATTATTTGAGACCGTGCACAAATTTGTGCAAGGTTTTCTTAACTGATTGGGGTGATAGGAGTTGAGAGGATATAGTGGAAAGGGGTTTTGAAGAGGAATTTTGGTGGCCGTCAGATTATTGTGTTTTCACAGTGGAGATGAGATCTAACGAGGGTTTTTTAAATTAAAGGGAAAACGAAGATAAATTGTGAGCCATTGATTTAAGAAACGGACGGCTTGGATTCACTGTGCTTCTTTTACGAGTGTTATGGAGAAGTGACGTGGCGCGAGCAGATTGGCTTAGAAAGGAGGTTGTGGATAGAAAATGTGGAAAATGAGGTTTGACCAGGACTGGGTTAATAGCGGATCGGGCTTGTGTTTCGGCCGTTTTTGATTTAGAGAATGACCAATTTGTATTTAGGAATGCAATTGCAATAATAGCCATTTAGTCTTTATTATCATTAAAATTAATTTAAATAAACTTGATTATTTTCAATAAATGTAGTAAAATTATATCAAATATGCTACTAATTGTTGTAATTAATTATTTATAAAATACTTTATTTTCTAAATTATAACACTACTTTTGAATTATCAATATAAAAATCTAATCAATTAGCAATTAAAGAGAAATTTTTTAAATTAATTATAAAGCCTATGTGATGTATATAAAAATCACTTTAATAATCCTAAGATAGCAATTATATTTGTAATTACATAATACCAATACTAATTCATTAATTTCAAAACTAATACTTAGCTAATTTTGTAAAATAGGTATTTATTGATTGAAAATATTTTCAAAACATTCACTGTAATTATTAAGTAAAAATAAATTAAATTTAAAAGGATGGTCAAAATTGGTCGTCAACAATCACGATAACGGACCTCACTCGTGCAATCACGAAGAGAAACCCCATAGTTGGCTCCATCCTTCTACGTCATCGCGGCACCTACTTTGCGATCACAAACAACACCCCTGACACCAGAATCAACATTCTCCAAACAAGCTCTTAGTCGTCTAAAACTCACACGGACCCTACCCCCCGAACCCCATCCAATCATACCAACAAGTGCACGAACACTACCCAGACATATCCAAGGCGTCCAAACATATACGAGAACATCACATCTAAGAATCAATGATCAAACTACATGTTCAACTCTCTTAAGTTCATAAACTTCGAACCTTCCAACCTAGCATCCGATTCATGCCTACACACCTCGATTCTCAACCAAACATTGCATACAAGTTCAATCCTAGTACACGAACTTTACCCCAGTCCCTAAATAACAAGTGGAGTCTAATAACCTCAAAGTCTTCTAATGGTCTAACTAATGAACTCTCCAATTCTTCAAATAGACAACTTTTAGCAAATAGAGCAAAAATATCCAAGGAATATCCAAAACCAAATTGGGACATACGCCCAATTATATAGTCATTATACGAACCTATTGGAACCTTTATATGACCAATCCAAAATCGTTTTCTCAAAAGTCAAACCTTGGTTAATTCTTCCGATTCCAAGCCTCAATCTAGGAACTAAGTGTTCCAAACCCTTCCCAAGGTTTTTCTAGAAACTAACCAACCACCCCACAAGTCGTAATAACCAAACAAACATACGAGAAGCATCGAATGATGGGAACGGGGTTCCACTACTCAAAATGACTTATCGGGTCGTTATTTTCTCTACCTCTTAACTGAACGTTTGTCCTAGAATGGATTTAGAAACATAACTGAGTGGCTAAAAGGGTGTGGATATCTACTCCGCATATCTGACTCGGTCTCCCAAGTAGCCTCCTCGCTCGGTTGGCCTCTCCAAAGGACCTTCACCGACGCGATCTCCTTTGACTTCAACTTTGGAACCCGCCTATCCAAAATGGCCACTGGCTCTTCTTTAAAAGCCAGATTTTCATCTAACTACACCGTGTTGGAATGTAAAACATGTGACTTGTCTTCATGATACAGACCTTCCTATTTGCATAACTCTTCTAGCTGGACTATACTGTGTGAAGCCACTCTTAAATCGACTTCACCTTCTCCAAAGCCTCATGAACCAAATCAGTACCCAAATACCTAGCCTCACTATCACGACCCAAAATCCCACCAAAGATCGTGATGGTGCCTAACCTACTAGTTGAGCAAACCAACACCCAACACAATAGATGAAACCAATTTATTAAGTCATTAATGGAGTTATGATCAAACATGAAAACAGAAACAGTTTCAAAGCCAGTAATAAGATACAAATATGTGAAACAAGGTCTAAACACGAACACAACTGTCTTACAATGCTCAAAACACGGTTTCATAAATCATGAGCATCTAATAATAAGAGTAAACTCTGTCTAATAATATAAGTACATCTATCTGGATGAAACAAAAGACATAATGGATAATCAAGGGAGGGGGACTCCATGGCTACGGAGCGGACAATCAGGCGGCTCACCATGAAGTCTCCAAAGCAAAACTCTATGTACCAAGATGGGCATGATGGTACCGGCCTCTGAATTTGCGCAAAATGTGCAAAACCGTGGTCTGAGTATAAATCACGGTACTTAGTAAGTATCAAGTCTAGCCTAAAAGATTTAGTGATGAGAGGTCGACACTGACACTTACTCACATTTTAATGAGAAAGTAAAAGCATAAAACAAATTAATTAGTAAGGCATGATACCATCAAATGGGTACAAGGCAAAGGTACAACGCTATTTGATATTTAGACAAGCATTTTAGGAAAGGAAAATGCAAAACGAGTTAATATCTTAGTTTATTCCAAAGATATAAACCAAATCATTATGTATCTCAATACCATACCATAAACCCAATACTGGCAAAGTTTCCAAACTAGAACCAATATGGGTGCCTCCACTCATAGGGCCAAAAGTAACATGGCTAATCACCTGACCTAGAGGAATGAATCTGTCTGCAGCATGCAACCTGATCCACTTATAATATTGAAGTCCATAATCAAAATACGCTATGTCCTTAGTGATAATATCTTCAACTTCCTTCAATAACAAACTCTCCAACTCATGTATATGCATATGAGATGATGTAATAAAGGCGCAAAAGGAACAATAATAGAATGCGGATGAATATTAACATGAATAAAAGATTACTATAGCTAATATATAATTTAAATTTCCATAATTGTTCATTTTGTTCATTTAATATTCTTAAGTCCGATCATGATATCTAATATGAGCAACAAGAGTCAATAATCACCAAATCATAAGTCAAGGACGACAATTGCATGGATACGTCTAAAGTAGAAAAGTCCAATACAGTGAATGAAGTCCGTTAAGATAGAATAAACAAGTCAGAATTCTAGTGTATTCACTAAGCAAGCTTTAAGATTCATCATGTAGGCAGAGAATCAATAAAGCATGGATAGCAATTCATCACGTATCAACAAGGCATAATATAAGCTTAACTCTAAATGGCTATGGTCACAATCTAACTGCGCGTATATGCTCGACAGTTTGTATATGCGAAGCACCTAATCAAGTAGCAAATAACAAATAGCAAATCTATGAGGAAAATTTTCTCTTACAAGGATAGACAAGAGACTTACCACCACCCAGTAACAACTTCAACCTTCCAGAAAAACTTTTCTTTTCAAAGCAACCTCCAAATGCCTCTAATCTAGTCAAATACAACTCAATAACATCAAGTAACGCTATAGAAATCAACTCAAAAAATAAAGCTTCAATCCTTAATCAAATTCCTAAAAGTCAACAAAAGTCAACCCAAGCTCACATTGCCAAAACCCGAGTCAAGGGGTAGATCCCAACTATCCATAAACCCAGGAGTCCAAATATGTAATTAGATTCTAAAATTGAGTCCAAATTGACCCTTAAATCACAAAAACTCAATCTCTTAAGTGGTAGACAAAACCCTAAAATTTTTTCTTCAAAATTCCATGATTAAAATATATAAATCAATAGGGACTACAGATATCAAATCAAATCAAAGATAAAATTACTTATCCACAAAGTAGTAATAAAAATCTCTTCCAAAATTGCCTCTTTCCGTGCTCCAAAGCACAAAATATTGAAAAATGAGCTAACCCTCAAAATATATGAAGTCTGGTAGCTACGTCACATCTGGGACAAAAAGTCTCGCATCTGCGAGCTCGCACCTGCAGCCAAATGCTTGCATGTTTGATCATCACTTAATAATCCTGACCTTGCTTTTGCGGCTCACCAACCTTATCTGCGGCTCTACAGGTGCGCCCAAACTTGCGCGGATGCACTTCCTCATGCCTGCCTCACGTCTCGCAGACGTGCGCAAAGCTCCACAGGTGCGCCTTCGTACCTCCGATCTCCTCTCTGCAGAACCGATCTTCAAAGAGCCAACCAATCTCGTAGGTGCGCATAGAAATCCTCACTGATATGACTTCACTCCTGTGCTCCTTCTCCCAAAGATGCGACAATTCTCCAGACTAGCGAAACATCATGAATGTGACACGACAATAGCACCTATGACTATGCACTTGCGCTCAATCTTTCGCTGGTGCCGCGCAGTAGAAATAGAACTTCCCACAACCTCCAAACTGATCCGGAATCATTCTGAAACACACCGGAGCGCCGAGACCCCGTCCAGTCATACCAACAATCCTAGTACCTTATAGAAACTTGTCTAAACGCCCAAAACACCACAACTAACAATTGAGAATTAAAGATACACAATCCTTCTCTTAACTTCCAAACTTTCTGCTTTTGCCACACATGTCCAAATCATGCCTCAACATTCTAGATCCCAACCAAACTTTGCACACAAGTTCCATTTATCAAAACAAACCTATTCCATGTGTCGTACGCACAATATAAACCCCATAACATCAAATTCAAGTCCCGATCAAACCTATAAACTCTTCAAACTCCCAAATTGCCAACTTTTAGCAAATAACGCCAAAAACTTCTTGTAACATTCAGATAGACTATTTTGAGTATTTTAGCCGTATTTTATCTATTTAGTGCTTTACATATGCGTATTTGTGGTTATGTGACTTGCAAGTTAGGTTGGTTTAGTTTCGAGGAGGTTTTGGATTGAATTGGCACTCTTAGTCACTTGGCTGGATGTTTAAGTTGTAAGAGTTCACTGGGGTTTGTCTTTTATGTAGAAGATTCCGAAATGGTATTTTGGTTGTTCTAATATCTTCATATGGGGATTTTGGACTTAGGAGTGTGTCTAGATTTTGATTAGAAGGTTCTTAGGTTATTTTGGCCTGAATTGGCAAAAAATTAGAAAGTTGAATGTTTATAAGATTGATAGATTTGACCAAGAGTTGACTTCATTGATATGGGGTCCAAATATTTGTTTCGGAAGTTGGAATAGGTCAATTGTGTCATTTGGGGCTTCATGAAAAATTTAAGGTCATTCCGAGGTGTTTAGGCATATTCGGTGTAAGTTTATAATTTGGAATTTTGATTTGTCCCTTAGGCTTGAATTGAGGTGCGTTTCATGATTTTAATATTGTTTTGTGTGATTTGTGTCCTCGATTAGGTCCGTGTTATATTTTGGAATTGATTGGTGTGGTTGGATGGGCCCCATATGTGTTTCAGATTGATTTCAGACCATTTTGGGATTTTATTGCATTGCTGAAGTTTGCTAAGACTGGTGTTTTCACATTTACGAAAGTCTGGATGCAGATGTGGAGCCACAGATGCGGCCGTGGAGGCACAGCTGCAAGGTTTGGGCTGTTGGAGCTGAGTCCGCAGATGTAGAGTTTTTCTGTAGAAGCAAATGCGCTTGTGCGATGAGTGGTCCGCATAAGTGGTCCCACAGGTGCGATGGTTGGACTGCAGATGTGATGTGCCGGAGAATTTCGACACATTTTGATACTAATTGCTTAGATTTTAACTTGTTTTAAATGAAATTTCCCTCGGTACTTATGTAATTTTAGTTTTTTTTGCAGTGTATGAGATGTAAGGACCTAAGAGCATGGAAAAGAGTGCAAAAAGCCACAAAAAGACAAGAAAAGAGCCAAAAGGCATCGCAGATGTGGATATGCTATCCCAAAACCCACATGCGAGCCGCATATTTCACACTAAGATCGCAGATCAAGATAGACTTCTGGGCAAAGTTCAACGTCAAAAATACGATCTCATCTACGATCGCATATCCTATTTGCGAGCCGCAGAAGTAACCGCAAACCAAACATGAAGTGTACTGAAGGAAGAAAATGTAATGCAAGATGCTATCGTATTTCTACAATGCGGACCGCAAACCATGAATGCGGTGAAGGCGAAACTAGGGTTACAATCTGCGATAGCCATGTCAAAAATGCGGACCGCATGTCTGTTATGTGACAGAAATGCAGTCGCATATTTAACTTCAGGGCAGATTGGTCCGATTTTTTGTCTTGATTTTTGGCGCTTTATAAATAGATTTATTAGGATTTTGTGGGCTCTATCTGGTCAGACTTTGAGCTACAATACAAGGCATTAATATTCCTTTCTTTTGGAAGCTTTTGGGTCAAGAATCTTTCGCTTTGTAAGCTTTATGACATTTAATATTCTCTTGTTTTTATCTTTTAGTATAAGTAGCTAACTTTAAATACTAAGGTTGTAGACCCTAAATGGGTGTTATGTTAATGGGTGTTTAACATTGAATATATATATAATGGTTGGTTGATATTTATTTACTTATCATTCTTCATTTATTACTGGTGGTTGCAAACATTAACAAGCGCCATTAAATTCTATCTTTGCTTGGGAAAGTGGGGCAGAATTTGGTAGAAGTAAATATCAAAGAATCAAGGCTTTAAACCTTGTTTAATGAAATCGCTTAGGAATAAGTGGGTTTTATTTGGCATAAATTGATTGTTCTTAATTGCAACTCTTTTATATTTGGAAAAATCATAAAGAGGAAATACTACCTAACTATTGGAAAATATTGGATAGTCACTTAGACATCATTTGCATATCAAAAAGAACCTTCCATTAGAAATATATCATATTAACACCGATAGCATTACACTTCATTAGTGGGGACACAACCTTGGTTTCTTTAATCAAATTATTTACATTTTTAACATTTCAATTAGCCTTTACCTAAAACCAAACTCAATTCATACTCTTGTTACAATTAACTGGATAGAATTACGACTTTAGTCGAGTAACACACTAGTCAAGTAACCTTTTCACACCTATTCCCTGTGGGATTCGACCCCAACCTTGTTGGGTTATTATATTTGACCCACTCCAGTTAAGGGTGTTCGAAGTTTCTTAGGGCATGCCGGGTTCTATAGGCGCTTCATCAAGGACTTCTCCAAGATTGCAAATCCTATGTGCAAACTCCTTGAGAAGGATGCCAAATTTGTTTTTGATGAGAAATGCCTCAAAGCCTTTGAGGTGTTCAAGCAAAGGCTCACCACGACACCTATTATTGTCACACCCGATTGGTCTTTTCCTTTCGAGCTCATGTGTGACGCTAGTAGTGTAGCCATTGGGGCAATGCTTGGCCAACGTCACAACAAGGTTCTTCACTCGATCTATTATGCAAGCAAAACACTCAATGGGGCACAAATGAATTACACGGTGACTGAGCAAGAACTTCTTGCCATTGTCTATGCCTTTGAGATGTTCCGGGCTTATTTGTTGGGATCCAAGGTAATAGTGTACACAGATCATGCGGCTCTTCGCTATCTTATGGCAAAGAAGGATGTAAAGCCTCGGTTGATTCGATGGGTCTTGTTGTTACAAGAGTTTGACTTCGAAGTCAAGGATCGCAAGGAAATTCAAAATCAAATGGCGGATCATTTGTCAAGGGTTGAAGAAGCAAGGAGACCAAAGGGAGATCTTGAAATCAACGATGCATTCCCGGATGAACACATATTAGTACTATCTAGAACTTTTGCTCCTTGGTATGCCGATATTGCTAACTATTTAGTTAGTGACCTTATCCCGGACGGATTGGAATCCTATCAAAAGAAGAAGTTTTTGAGAGACTGCCGGCACTACAATTGGGAGGAGCCATTCTTTTTCCGTGTTTGTGCTGACAATATTATCAGAAGGTGTGTTCCGGAAGAAGAGATTATGCCAATTCTAAAGGCATGCCACGACTCACCAGTTGGGGGTCATCGTGGAGAAAATCGAACGGCAGCTAAGGTTCTTGAATGTGGTTACTATTGGCGTTCAATCTATCATGATGCCAATCAAATGGTCAAGGCTTGTGACCAATGTCAAAGACAAGGTTCAATCTACAAGAGGCATGAAATGCCAATGCACTTTGTGATGGAGATAAAGATCTTCGACGTCTGGGAATTGATTCAATAGGTCCCTCTGTAAGCTCTTGCGGGATGAAATACATTTTGGTGGTTGTGGACTACGTGTCCAAATGGGTTGAAGTGATCGCCTTACCAAATAACGAGGCACGGAGTGTGAATACATTCTTGAAGAAAAACATCTTCACTCGGTTTGGCACTCCTAGAGCCATTCTTAGTGATGGTGGGTCTCATTTCTTTAACAAGGCTTTCAAGGGTCTACTTGAGAAATATGGCGTCAAACACAAGGTAGCCACACCATATCATCCGCAATCAAGTGGTCAAGTGGAGGTTTCCAACCGGGAGATCAAGAGTATTCTAGCAAAGACTGTTAATGCAAACAGGACCGACTGGTCAAGGAAGCTAGATGACGCATTGTGGGCGTACCGCACGGCGTATAAGACTCCTATTGGTACTTCTCCTTATTGGTTAGTTTTCGAAAAAGCTTGTCATCTGCCCATGGAATTGGAGCACAAAGCTATGTGGGCATTGAAAAGGTTAAACTTGGATTGGGCTGAAGCTGCAACTTTGAGGTCATCACAACTCAATGAAATGGAGGAATTCCGTTTCCATGCTTATGAAAGTGCAGCTGTATACAAAGAAAGGAGTAAGTTCGTCCATGACAAGAAGATCTTGAAAAGAGAGTTCAAGTTGGGTGACTTGGTATTGCTCTTTAACTCAAGACTAAAATTATTTCCGGGCAAGCTCAAATCGAAATGGTCCGGTCCATTCAAAGTGGTCGATGTCTCTCCTTTTGGAGCTGTGGAACTAGCATCGGAAGATGGCCTCCGAACTTTCAAAGTTAATGGCCAATGAATCAAACACTACTTGGGCACAGATGGCGAAAGACATTTAATGGAGCAGCTGGCTCTCAAAGATGGTCCGTGCCCGACCATTGAGTGACTTCAAAGGAACCCCAACTTCGTCGTGCCGCGACGTTAAATCAAGCGCTTCATGGGAGGCAACCCATGTGTGGTAACATTTATTTCTGTTCTTTAAATTATTAATTTTTGATAGATAGATTTACTTGAGCAAGTTGAGGAGTGTGTTAGAGTGCAAGGGATTCAAAAGACCAAAACACTGGGAAGGAATGCATAAAAAAAGGGAAGAAAAAACCACTGCGTGAAGTTTGCTGCACAGATGCGGTCGCATTTTCACTATGCGTACCGCATTTCAGTCGCAAACAGAAGGAGTAAGTTTGGCTAAAATCGTTGATCAAAATGCGACAAGGTAATGCACTTTGCGGACCGCATTTACATTATGCGATCGCATTGTGCTTCGCATTGTTAACCTTTCAGCAGAACCCACCGCGTAACACGTATGCGGTCGCATAGTGTGTTATATGGTGACTTTCCCATCGCAAAAGTGCCAAGTACGTCATCGCATTCTCTCATATTTCACTCCTTCAAAACAACGCAAAACAAAACAAAAAAAAATGAAAATGAACAGAAAAAAACAAAAGAGAAAAAGGAACGAACAGAAAAGTGAGGCAAACAGAGATCGAATCGTACCAAGGACGAATATCCGTTAAAAATCTCCATACTTCTCGTACTCTTCTTTGTTGGTATGTGTCCCGATCTCCTCAATTTCACTTCTATCTTTTCTGTGGTCTTCTTTATTTTCGTTTTGCATTTTTGATTGTGTTGCTTGCCGTAGTTGCTTGTACATATCGTGGTTGTTTTTGGGGTGCTGGTTAGAAAGACATAGGACTGCCATTGTTGTGGGATGAACTGAATCGTGAGAACGAAGGCCTTTGCGGCTCGCAAAATCAAACTGCGGTCCGCATTTTGGCCGCATTCTTAAACCCTAGTCTACGGAAGACGATGAAGAAATGCGGTGCCATTTGCGATCGCATAATTAATATGCGAACGGCAAAGGCACGACAAACTGAAACAGAACACCCAGTTAAAACCTTGCTATATGTGGCTGTTTTGCGATCGCATTTCCCACTTTGCTTGGAGTTTTCGATCACATTTTGTTATTTTGTTTTGTGTGTGTGCAAATTAATTTTGCGATGGTTATGCGGTTCGCATAGTGGTTATGCGATCGCATAACCCATCGCAGACTGAGGTCCAGTACTGCGCAGTCAAGATTGCGACAAGTTTGCAGTCCGCATAGTGGTTATGCGACCGCAAACCGTGTCGCATTTGTTTGCTTTTTCTTTGATTTCTTCTGTTTTCTTTTCACTGTTGCTTACAATATCGCTCACATGTCACCTTTGTACAGATATGGCTGCCCAAAAGCATGCAGCCAAGAAAAGGGCACCTTCCGGTCGTCACACATCACAGGCAAAACGATTACGAACGGAATCCAATATACCAAGCACCTCCCATTCTGATGAGGAGGAACTCTTGCCCTCAGTCAATCTACAGGCCGAGGCAAGAAGGAAACACAAAGATAACTTTCACCTCCGATTTGGGGTTGAAGGATCCAGGGAACTGTAAAGAGAAGGACTCACCAAACAAAAAATCCTGGGTGAGAAGCAATTGAGCTTAAACGGGCTACAAGAACAATACCCCCACATCATAGAAAATATATAAGCAAGAAAATGGGAGTGCTTTACTGAGGCCCCTACTGAGTATATTGAGTCCCTGGTCCGTGAATTCTATGCATCTTATGGAGCCTCCAGGACGGCGCACGACAAACGCAATAAAATTTTTACTGGCACCGTACTTGTTAGGGGGAAGAGTGTGCTTTGCAACAACGATGTGATTAATGAGTTATATTTCCCCGACTGGCGAACAGGCACAGCTGAGTACGATGCCAAGTATGCAAATAGGGAGAATGAGCGTGGGTGGATTGCGTTGGTGATTGCAAAGGGTACCCCTGCTTGGATCAACCCTGCGCATAAGATATACAAGGAGGATCTCACGCGGGAGGGTTGATTCTGGCTCAGCTTTGTTACCTCCCGCTTGATACCGTCTCGGAACGAGACTGATATAGGCATTGAGAAGGCTCTCCTCATTGCATGTCTCATGGCGGGCATCAAGATTGATGTGGGAAATCTGATCTTCCAAGAGATCGGTATCCGGGCAAAGCAGCGTGCTACCTCGCTTCCATTTTCGTGCTTGATCACAACCCTCTGTAAAGCTGTCAAGGTTCCTCTCATGCAACACTCTGACAAGACAGGGAAGGAAACGAGGGACATAGACATCACGCGTATTAGTGATGCTGCTGCCCCACCAGAGACTCCAATTCAGGATCCCGACTCCCAGACTCCTATGCCTCCTCAGGTTCCAATGGCATCCACTTCTGCTTCAGAGCCTGCCTCTCAGTCCACCACTAGTCAGCCTACTGCCAGCCCTCTCAAGGCTTGGTCTCATTGCCCAGCATGCGAATCCAAGGTAAACCAGCTCTTGAAGACCTTGCCCAACCTCATCAAACAAGCCCTGACTCCTATACAAACTTCACTGACAGCTCTCCAACAACAACAAACACTGTATGGGGATCGCTTGCACCAGCTTGAGTTAAGGGTTTGAAAAGATGGAGCGCGGTGAGGTTAGGGGTTTGCCTCATCTACGGGAGGATGTTGCTTCTATGAAGACCGAGCTCCACAAGATGCAAAATTTGGAGTTCGATCTATCATCCCTCCTGCCCAAGGATGGTGAGCAGGGAGCAGACACAGATTCACCCGACTTGGGCCTTGATGTCACGACTCTGATGGCAGACATTGCACCTCAGACTGCCGGGGTTTCATCCTCCAGCTCCTCCTGTACGTGTTGATATTCATGACGAGGAGACTTCTGGACATTCTTCAGAGTCCGAGGGCGAGGAGGCAGATAAGGAGGATTCATGGTCCTCGAAGGATGATGGCCCTCAGGACAAGGGCAAGCAGATTGCTGCTCCTACAGTGGAGGATGAGGAGCAAGCAGACATTCAGAGGGAGATAGAACACTCGCTTGCAGATTTGGCCGCCCCTGCCGACCCATCGGCCACTCAGCCATTAGCGGGCGAGCCTAGCAGCTCACAGGCCCCAGCTCCAGTTCTCGACCAGTCAGAGATCCCTCCTCCATCAGTGGAGGTCACTCCTTCAGCATCAGAGGGTCAGCCGGCTACCGACTCCCATAGCGCTTAGTGCACCCCAGGGAGCCCCTTCAACTCTAGTCTATGTTCATATGCATTGGGGACAATGCATGCTTTTGGTTGGGGGTGGTAGCCTTGTCTGTACTTTTGTGACATTAGCAACTGTTGTACATATTCATACATTTATTTTATAAACAAACTTGTGTACTCATGTGTATTTTATTCGTGATTTTGTATATATTAGTGCTTTTTGATTTCCGTACATAAGTTGTCTTTAAGAACTAGTAGATAGTTGTCCATCTTTAGAAATTAGCAATAAATTTCCCTTGTTTTTTCTTTGTCGGGTTCTTTTTCAAGGGTGTAATAGTAGAACCAGGACAGTAGAATGAAACATGTTGACCGGGTTGGTGTAATTGTCTAGTCTCAAGCATGAGTGTCTGTACATAGCCTATACCCTTTCAAAAAAAAAAAAAAAGATCAACTGTGTGAACTTGAGACTCGCTCTGTGACTCTACATCTACCTAGAGTTATGTATGTATATATGATGAAAGCTTTGAGTTGCCAAATGTCGACTCAAGGGCTTTAAACTATGTGAACCAAACAGTTTGCGTGCCATGTGTGTGAGTTCTTTGTATAGATAATTCTTGTGTTTGCTCCTACAATTTAGAACTTGCCTGGTTGGTTTTTTGATGCTTATAACAATTACACTTGGTTGGAGGGATGATCTTAGGCATTCTTTGTTTTATCTGCGAAACCTCTTTAGCCTTTCAAGCCTACCATTGCATAAATGATATCACTAGTGCCCTATTTGAGCCTTTAACCTTTTCTTTGGCCACCTCACTAAAAACCTTTCCCTTTTGTAAAATAATTACTTCTTTTGAACCTGTTCCTCCTTGAACATTGAGAATTAGGCTAAAAGCCTAAGTTGGGGGTGTGGTGTCAAAGTGAAAATGGGTAAGGTTGTACATTGAATGTAGGAGCATATACCTCAAAGTGCTCATATGAAATTATGCAAGCTCCAAAAAAAATTAAAAAAATAAAGATGTGTATATATATATATATATATAATTATGGAGCCTTGAAAAAAATTAGAGAAGTATTTAAGGTGGTTCCATATTGGGAACTAGATGCCAATGTAGCTATGGGGTTTGAAAAGAAACAAAGTGCAAAAAAAAAGAAAAGAAAATGTGTTTAGTGTTCAAGGAGGGTGTAGTGACTTATATCTAAATGCTTATCTGACCCTTCCCTAAACCTACATTACAAGCCTAAAAAGTCCTTATGGGATATCCAACTGAGCGTTCTTAAAATTAAGCGACGAATTAAAATAAGGGCAAGCCTATGATATGGTATGTTGTAACACTTGAAACTCTTTTATGAGAGTGAGTGTATTTGTGAATTAGTCCCTTTTTGTTGTCATTGTAAATATTGTGATTTTGGCACATGAACTGCGAGGTTGAACAAAAGTTGAGTTTTTGAGTCAAACGCAAGTGTACTCAGCTGAGGCTCAAAGTTCACAAGTTGATTAGTTTTCCTTGTATATATCGATGGTTCAGGAAGGGTAAAACACTCGAAGATGCATGCTTGAAATACTAACAACAAACACCGTCCATGGTCACTATTGTTTCATGTCTTGTAGATGGAGTCTAGAATATAATAGTGTCATCTTAGTTGCTTGAGGACAAGCAAGAGTTTAAGTTGGCGTGTTGATGTGCCGGAGAATTTCGGCACATTTTGATACTAATTGCTTAGATTTTAACTTGTTTTAAATGAAATTTCCCTCGATACTTATGTAATTTTAGTATTTTTTGCAGTGTATGAGGTGTAAGGACCTAAGAGCATGGAAAAGAGTTCAAAAGCCACAAAAAGACAAGAAAAGAGCAAAAAGGCATCGCAGATGTGGATATGCTATCGCAATACCCACATGCGAGCCGCATATTTCACACCAACATCGCTGATCAAGACAGACTTCTGGGCAAAGTTCAACGTCAAAAATGCGGTCTGATCTGCGATCGCATAACTTGTTTGCGAGCCGCAGAAGTAACCGCAAACCTAAAATGAAGTGTATTGAAGGAAGAAAATGCGATGCAAGATGCGGTCGCATTTCTACAATGCGGACTACAAACCATGAATGTGGTGAAGGCGAAACTAGGTTTACAATCTGCGATAGCCATGTCAAAAATGCGGACCGCATGTCTGTTATGTGACAGAAATGCGGTCGCATATTCAACTTCAAAGCAGATTGGTCTGATTTTTTGTCTCGATTTTTTGGCCCTCTATAAATAGATTTATTAGGTTTTTTTGGGCTCTATCTAGTCAGACTTTGAAGCTACAATACAAGGAATTAATATTCCTTTCTTTTGGAAGCTTTTGGGTCAAGAATCTTTCACTTTTTAATCTTTATGACATTTAATATTCTCTTGGTTTTATCTTTTAGTATGAGTTGGACCCTAAATGGGTGTTTAACATTGAATATATATAATGGTTGGTTGATATTTATTTACTTCTCATTCTTTATTTATTGTTGGTGGTTCCAAACATTAACAAGCGCCATTAAATTCTATCTTTGCTTGGGAAAGTGGGGTAGAATTTGGTAGAAGTAAATATCAAAGACTCAAGGCTTTGAACCTTGTTTAATAAAATCGCTTAGGAATAACTGGGTTTTATTTGGCATAAATTGATTGTTCTTAATTGCAACTCTTTTATATTTGGAAAAATCATAAAGAGGAAATGCTACCTAACTATTGGAAAATATTGAGTAGTCACTTAGACATCATTTGCATATCAAAAAGGACCTTCCATTAGAAATATATCATATTAACACCGATAGCATTACACTTCATTAATGGGGACACAACCTTGGTTTCTTTAATCAAATTATTTACAATTTCAACATTTCAATTAGCCTTTACCTAAAACCAAACTCAATTCATACTCTTGTTACAGTTAACTGGATAGAATTACTACTTTAGTCGAGTAACACACTGGTCAAGTAACCTTTTCACACCTATTCCCTGTGGGATTCGACCCCAACCTTGTTGGGTTATTATATTTGACATCGACCGCTTTACACTATTTATTAAAGTGTAATTTGAGCGTATCAAGATGCAGCTGGTTGGTTGTATAAGTGAATGTAGATATGCGGTATTTCCACAGAGATGCGGTTATTTTTTCCGCAAATGCGAAATTACTAGGCAGAATATATCATGAATGAGGGTTTAATTTATTTTATCACATTTTGAGATTGGGAGCTCGGATCTGGGCAATTTTGGAGAGGATTTTTATGATTTGGATTGGAGTAAGTATTTTTGACTCGGATTTGGTTATTATCATGGTTCCAACCTTGATATTAGCGATTGGTTGATGAATCTAACTGAAGAAATTGGGGATTTTGGTGATAACTTTTCTAATTTAAAAATTAATGATTTGTGGTAGGATTTGGATGAAACACATATATTTGGACTCATATTGGAACGTGTGTTCGAAATTTATGAGTTTGGTGGGGTTTTGAGGTGCGTGCTCGGGGTTGACTTTTTGGGTTGACTTTGTATAATTGATTCAAGATCTTGGATTTATTGTTTGGGCATGATTCATATGTATTTTGTTGTTATTATTAGATTGGTTTGGCTAGATTCGGGTCGTCCGGAGGTTGATTCATGTGGGAAGGACTTCTTACAGTTTTGACTTAGCTTATTTGAGGTAAGTACCTTGCTTAACTTTGTGTGGCGGAAATTCTCCTTAGGAGTTGATCTAATTTACACTATTTGTGCTATGTGATGTATACATAAGGTGATGAGTGTTTACATGGGTGTATGTGTGATAATTAACTGGATCTAGACGTTAGGCTCTTTATATGGCTTGATTTGGATTTGTTTGTTATATGAGACACATTTTATATTTGTTCACTCACCGCACCCTTATATTATTGGTATATTTCTTATACATTGTTGTTAAGCGGTGTGCTATGTCTTGTTGTGACTTTGATATTGTGGCTCTGGTGATGTTGTCGCACATGTGTGCGTGTTGTGCAGGTTGATTATCATTGTGTGGAGTATAAGGGTAGCAAGATTCATATTCGGCAACATAAGGGTGGTGTTATAGATGCGCATGGGGAGAGATAAGGGGGCATATGCACTTGTTGCAAATAAGGAGAATACTTCATTGTGATGTCTATGCGGCACGATATGGGGGCTTATGCGTGTGTAGCTATATAAGGGGAAATATTTCATTTTGAATCTCATGTGGCGCCATAAGGGTGGCTTTTTAATTATGTTATGTGGTATTTTGGGGTGATTCTTGATATTATTCTTTTGTTTGAACCAGGGATTATTCAAACATATCCTTGTCTTCCTTAAATTATTTCACTTTATGTTTCATGAGTTGTTGTTTAATTTTCCATGTTATCACATGGCCTATTCTTTGCTTATATTTACTCTGTTATGCTTTTCGTTGTCAATTTATATTGATAATCTGCACAAGTCATTTGACTAGTGAATGTCGCAACTTGAACCTCGTCACTACTCCATTGAGGTTAGTCCTGATACTTATTGGTACCGATTGTGGTGTACTCATACTATTCTTCTACATATTTTTGTGTAGATTTAAGTATCTCAAAGCATGCTGGTCGATAGTGGATTTATCTCGAGATGATGAAGGCTTCATGGTATACGTGTTGTCCCGCTCGCAAGCCTCAGTGTCACCCTCTTTAGTTGCTTTATTTCGATTTATGTTTTCAAAATTGTGATATACACTTTGAGACTTCTTATGTACTTCTTGTAGAGCTTATAATTCAGTATTAGCGGGTTTTAGGATGCATGACTGTTGTATTCATTTTACGGCTATTTTATGGAATCTTCCAGCTTTTATTTAGTAGTTAAAGTTGCTTTATTCTGTTTGATATCATCATGTATTAGGCTTACCTAGTCTTAGAGGATAGGCACTATTAGGATCCTTAAGGTGGGATTTTGGGTTGCGATATGTTGGTATCAGAGCCTTAGGTTCATCGGTTCTACAAGTAATAAACAAGCTTAGTAGATTCTTGCGGATCGGTAGAGAGATATTTGTACTTATCTTCGAGAGTCCACAAAACTAATGGGAAATTTCACTTATTCCATTCCTTATCGTGCGGATTTATTAATTTCGGAAATTCAGCCTTTGTCGTTCTATTCTGTCACAGATAGTAAGGCCACAAGCTTCAGTTACCGATGATGCTGCCTATAGTGCCGGTGTTGCTAGAGGCCAGGGCAAAGGCCGAGACAGAGGCAGAGCATGTGTTGCAGCAAGGGGCCAAGCTAGGGCTGCGACTGAGGAGCCATTAGTAGTTGCGGTTGGGGAGCAAGCACCTAAGGCGCCTGTTGCTATCCCCGGACATCAGGAGACTTTGGCACATTTTCTAAGCATATTTGGTACCTTTTCTTAGGTAGGGTCAATCCCGGTTGCACCAGCTACTTCTCAGGTTGGGGAAGGAGCTCAGACTCCCGCCGCCCGTACTCTAGAGCAGCAGGCTCATGTTGATCAGTCTCCATGTGTTATTCCATTGTAGCCTGTGATTGCGGTTCTACTCGAGGTTAGGCCAGCGGTGCCAGAGGAGGAGCAAAAGAGGTTAGAGAGGTTCAAGAAGTATTATACTCATACTTTCAATGGCGCAAATTCTGAGGATACACATGGTTTACTAGACTAGTGTCACCGTAATTTGTGCACTATGGTTATAGTGGAGTTGAGCGGGGTCGACTGTGCTACTTTATGTCATCCTATTTTGTTTTATATTTGGATAAGTCTCGTGATTCTTTGAGTACCCTTGTTTTTGTGTCTACGCATGTTGGGGATTCTATTATTGTAGACCGTATCTATCGTTCTTGCTTGGTCACTATCGGGGGTTATGAGACTAGGGCTGACCTTTTGTTACTTAATATGGTGGATGATGAAGTGATTTTGGGCATGGATTTGTTGTGACCATAACATGCTATTCTTGATTGTCACGCCAAGACCGTGACATTGGCTGTGCCGGGATTGACGAGGTTGGAGTGGGGAGGTACATTGGGTCATGTTCCTAGTAGGGTTGTGTCTTTTATGAAGGCACAACGAATGGTTGAGAAGAGGTGCTTGGCATACTTAGCCTTTGTGAGGGATGTTAGTGTTGATACTCCTACTGTTGAGGTCAGTATCAATAGTGAGAGAGTTTCTAGATGTGTTTCCAGTAGACCTACTAGGCATGCCACGCAATAGGGATATTGATTTTGGTATTGACTTAGTGCCAGGAACTCACCCCATATCTATTCCACCATATCGCATGGCACCAGTGGATTTGAAGGAATTAAAGGAATAACTTTAGGAGTTGCTTAATAAGGTTTTCATCATAATAAGTATTTCACCTTGGGGTGCTCCAGTTCTATTTGTGAAGAAAAAAGAGGGCTCTATGAGGATGTGTATTGACTACAGACAACTGAACAAGGTTAGTATCAAGAAAAATTACCCACTACCCCGTATTAATGATTTATTGATTAACTTCAGGGTGCTACAATATTCTCGAAGATTGATATGAGTTTGAGGTATCATTAGTTGAAGATTCGTCTTTAGGTATTCCGAAGATGGCTTTCAAGACCCGCTACGATCACAATGAGTTTATAGTGATGTCTTTTGGGCTGAACAATGCCCAGCAGCTTTTATGCACTTGATGAATAGCGTGTTTCATCCCTATCTTGATTCCTACGTCATTATGTTCATTAATGATATATTGGTGTGCTATCGCAGTCGGGAGGATCTTCATCTGTATTTGAGGATCGTGCTCCACACCTCGAGGGAGAAAAAGCTCTATGATAAATTCTCCAAGTGTGCTTTTTGGTTAGACTCGATGGAATTCTTAGTACACGTGGTGTTCAATGAGGGGATTAAGGTGGATACGAAGAAGATTGAGGCAATTCAGAGTTGGCCGAAGCCTTCTACCGCTACTGAGATCCAGAGTTTTCTAGGCTTGACTGGGTATTATCGCTATTTTTTGGAGGGTTTCTCATCCATCATAACTCCTTTGACTTGATTGACTTAAAAAGGTGCCCATTCAGGTGGTCTGGTGAGTGTGAAGAGAGTTAGAAGCTCAAGACTGTCTTGACTATAGCTCCAGTTCTGGTTTTCCCTTTAATATCGGGTTCTAATAGAGACTAATGTGATGCTTCATATATTGGCATTGTGTATGTGTTGATGCACGAGGGTAGAGTGATTGCTTATGCTTCATGTCAGTTGATGGCCCATGAGAAAAACCACCCAGTGTATGATTTGAAGTTACCAACCATTGTTCACGTGCTGAATATTTTGAGGCACTATCTATACAGCGTGTCATGTGAAGTATTCACGGATGCCAGGAGTCTACAACACCTATTAGAGAAAAAGGATTTGAACTTCAGGAACGAAGGTGGTTAGAACTATTAAAGGGCTATGGTATCACCATTCTTTATCATCCCAGGAAAGTCGATGTGGTGGCCGACGCTTTAAGTAGGAAGGCTGAGAGCATGGGTAGTCTTGCATTTATCCCAGTTGGGGAGAGACCATTAGCTTTAAATTTTCAGGCGTTGGCCAATAGGTTCGTGAAGTTGGATGTTTTGAAGCATAGACGAGTTCTTGCTTGCATGGATTTAGTCCTCTTTGTTTGATCGCATCAAGGCATTTAAGTATGATGATCCCTACATACTTGTCCATAAGGACATGATGCATCACGGTGATGCCAAGGAGGTGCTATTGTGCTAACGGGATATTGAGACTTCAGGGCTGGATTTGTGTGCCCAATATGGATGGGTTGCGAGAGCTGATTCTTAGGGAGGTCTGTTGTTCGCGGTATTCTGTTCATCCGGGCACCGCGAAGATGTACCATGATTTGAAGCAGCACTATTGGTGGAGAAGAATGAAGAAATATTTGTGGAGTATGTGGCTTGGTTTTTGAAATGTCAGCAGGTTAAGTGCGAGCACCAAATACCAGGTGGTTTGCTTCAGAGGCTTGATATTCCTGAGTGGAAGTAGGAGCGTATCACTATGGATTTTGTAGTTGGACTTCTACGGACCTTGAGGAGATTTTATGTAGTGTGGGTCATTATGGACAGACAGAAAAAGTCTGCACACTTCATTCCAATCATGACTACCTACTCTTCAGAGTAGCTGGCTTGGATTTATCTTCGTGAGATTGTTCGCCTTCATGGTATGCCGGTGTCAATTATCTTCGATCGGGGCATGCATTTCACATCGCATTTTTGGAGAGCTGTGCAGTGTGAGTTAAGCACACAGGTTGTCCTACTCTCTCTGTCTCTGTCTCTCTCTCTCTCTCTATCTTCTCGCACGGTTGATGACACGCCCCAAACCTGAAGAGGCATGGTCAGCACCTGGTGCCATACTCGGCCCAAGCATACCACTCTGTAGCTGTACAAATCGGCACCCGGTGCCATATAGGGCCTCGACCAATGCATCAAACCTGTATGTAGAAAATGGAATCTAAGGTATAGACCTGGTAACTCCAAGGAAATAGAGCTTACCAACCAAGCTGATGTTTGACTTTGTCTATAGGGAAAGTCGATCCAGCTGTCTATCAGGACCTGCAGGCATGAAATACAGTGCCCCCTGCTAAAGGACGTTAGTACGTAATAATGTATCGAGTATGTAAGGCAACAAAATAACTGAAAGCTAAAACTCAACTGATAATATAATAACTGAAAGTAGCTGAGAGTCAAATATAATTTAAGATATGCTTACCTGGTGATACTGACTCAATCTCTCTCAATATAGTAAGTAAAATAGCTGTCTGGCCCTGTAAGGCTTGGTATGTGTAACTACTCTGCCGTAGTAGGCTCGCTCATAGGCGCTTGGCCATACTAGGCTCTGTATCTCGGCCATTCTGGGCTAGCCCATAGGCGCTCAGCCGCAATAGGCTCGGTATATAACTTACCATTTGATAAGAGGTTTCCCAATAGGGGCCTGCCCACCGGTTATAGCTCGGTGGTGGTGAAAATACCGCAATACTTTATATATATAAACTCTCTTCTCTCCTGACTGAAAGAAGACAATACTTAACTGAATATGAAGTCTCGATAAGGGAAAATACTATAGCTTATGAGAGTAGGGTAATGTACATAAATTCAGGGATAAAAACTTCTCTTTTTGCCTCGTTATCAAACGCATGTAGTTACGGGATCATACCAAAATAAATGAAAGGTTTAGCCTTAACATACCTTAACTCCGTTGAATCCATAATACCTTCCACAGAATTCTTCAAATAACTCAACTCAATCTACCACATCATAAAGAGTTTCAAAATCAGTGCTAAGTAAAGGCTAAGTCCCCAACTTAAACTAGTAGCTCGTTTACATAAATTTGGGCAGCATCTCCCCTGTAAAAAGGCCCTTCTGCAATGCTATATACAAGAAAAAACAAGAACACAACAATAACAACATGTATGCATCATTTTCCAACCTTATCTCTATCACAATATACCACAAAAACAGCCCACACACCCTAATCACTTCATACATAAAACGACAACCAATGTAGTGTCAAACAACCTAAAAATGTAACAACGAACGACCAACACACCATTCCGTCATTATGTGGTGTTTCTCCACACCATTTCTCCTCCAAAACTACATAAAACATCAGCACAAAGCCAACACGAATGGACTACAAAACAGTCCACTAAAAGTAAAATAAATCGAACTCACGGCTTCTGATCACCGTCCCGTGAGTTCTAACTATTAGGATATGAATTTATCAAACTTCCTTGAAATTTAAAAGCTTAAATACAGAAATTAGGCGTTTTCTTAACTATGAAGTACCTTCCAAAACTCAAACTACAAAGAAAAAGAGATGCGATATAGCGATACTTACGTCGTAAGGATTGTTCTAATGTTATCGCTTCTTGATTTTGTAACCGGGATGTTAATCTACTTTGGAACCCTTGTAGAGAGCTTAAGGGTAATTTTTTTGGGGGTTATCTAGTCGTGTTCTATGAAAAATGAAGAGAAAGACGATTTAAAACCCTATACATATATATCAATTTTTGAAAAGTCAAAGAGGTGCTAGCTTGGCACCCTAGCATTGACCCTTCTTCCGATGCTTATATCTTTTTATCCGGATGTCGTGTGGATGAACGGTAGACAGCTTTAGAGATTAAATTCCAAGATCTTAAATTTTTTATATAATATGTGCAAAAAAGATTTCATGTAACACACGAAATGTATTGCTCAAAAAGCTTCAGTGACACACCTACTTGTCACCTATGCAATCTGCGTAGTCTCGCGAAACTGAACATATATCTCTACTCCAATGTCATATTTATAAAAAAATTTATTGCGTTAGAAACTAGACTCGTAGATAGTCAATTTGATATGTGGATCATCCCATAATTCCTTGTACATTGGGAGAAATGCTCAACTACATTTGACCTAATTTTCAGCATATTTATGAATGTGACTTATGATGATCTTTGCCAACTTTTTTCCACAACTCGCTTGACATCAAGACATAATATACAACTACCATATGAAAAAAATAACTCATAACATAACATCCTTATCATTTTGATCACCTTAGTCTCACCCCAAAATTACATGTTATAACATTCCCAACTTGTCGACTTTCGACGAAACTTATTTTCTTCAATTGGTTTAGCTTCTAAGCTTCCAACCCTCTTGGTACTTGCAGTCCATGATCATTAAATATTTTTAACCTCCATGTTAACATGATTAACTTAATTTATGTACTTTCAGAGATTATCTCATTCCAGAGCATCCATTAATTGACTTAAGACGTACTCTCACGTACGAAACTATAGGGTGTAACATGATTCCCCCTTT
The DNA here is from genome assembly GCA_002018475.1 of Nicotiana obtusifolia. Classification (NCBI taxonomy): domain Eukaryota; kingdom Viridiplantae; phylum Streptophyta; class Magnoliopsida; order Solanales; family Solanaceae; genus Nicotiana; species Nicotiana obtusifolia. Next base: position 164,585 of record MCJB01048375.1, on the reverse strand, counting down.
GGAACATTCATCCCCGAATGTTGACTGATGGGCTTATCGGTCTCATAACCTATAGCTCTTACGGATAATTTAGTGCCATCCCTGACATCTAGGCAACTATTCTGTGAATAAATCCAAAGTCCGGGGCATTCCCCCTCTTTAGGCCTCTTTCTCGCACCACGACCTGTGGTCGGAATTTTTCCAATCTCGTTACTGTTTCTACCTCTGTCGTGCAGCCTGTACGACTCTATCCCTGTATGTGCGCCTATGTGACTCTTCTCTCCTTTTTCCTCCAGATATTATCCAATCTCTAGGCCTCACATTGTGAACGTATACAGAACTATGACAGGCTGCCCCTCTAGGCATCTATAGGTGTACTGAAGTCCTTCACTTGGTAATTGTCGAACTTACGACTATTGCTATATCTTGTTTCATAGCCTTGGTTATCTATCCTTATGAATTTACTACATCTAGGTAGGTAATACTATACTATAATACTTACTTCAGTTTATTTTTGCCGAAGTTTGCTACCCAACTCCAACTTACCCTCTTGCTGCTTATCCTATATGTATAAATCTAAGTCCTGTAGTTCTTCCTAACTAATCATCTTAAGAATGACGGCCTAATCTCATCTCATACTTTGAAACTTTTACCTGCCTATTGTTGATTAACGTTAATGTTGATCTATAATCTACCACTAATAACTTGAAACTTCTTACATAATACATTTTCATTAGGGCACACGTCTCATTAGGGAACATTCGAAGTTATTTTCCTAATCCACCTAAGGCAGATAAAATACTTCATTAACCGTATTTTATAGCATCCTAACGTAGTTCATCTTATGGGGGTATTCTAATCATGTGCATTTCATGAAACCCTTTTTCTCTCAATAGTTACTCAATCGAAGGCCTAAATGTCATCCACTTATCATTTATCACAATTACACCCTTATTCTACTACGAGGGTGGTGTTCCCTCTTTTCCAAATGCTCCTAGTCTTAAACCCCTCCGAGTTTATTCAGGTTATACACGGCTTTCTATAAATTACGGGACACATCAGCTCTCTTGTTTTGATGGGCTTAATCCTAAGGCCATACCTATTCTTGTCACTTTCTTATTCACCTTTTCTTATCCTTACTCATGTATACCTAAAACTTTTTTGTTCTACCATACTTTAGCTTATGACCTACACATATCTATTTATACTACTCGCAACATTCCTTTAACTTGCTAGCACCGTAGATTTTCTTATATTATTCTGGAACCTCAAGCGAGACATCGTGCTGTCTCTAACTCTTCTTTGCTCTCTGAACTAGACCTCGTGGCACCTCGAAAACATTGAGTGGAATATATGCCACTGACGACACAACTATCATTTGTGGATATTGAATCACAGGGCTTCTAACCCTCTATTTGAAGTCTGGAATATTCACAACCATTTGCAGTTGAGTATCTCGTACCTTCTTCACCTTTACCTTAATTACTTTTAAATCTAGCATTGTATTTTCTGTCTCTTTCATAACCACCCTTCCACAAGATGGAATTCACATCCACAACATGAAGCTCTACTATAATACTTGCACCTCTAGTGCATATACAATCCACTTGGAGCTTCATTCTTACTCCTTATGAGGCTGGTACTTTTCTAACTGGCTTTATCGTTGAGCCGTTATAGAATATGGATGTCAATCTATCTCTCTTGAACCTCTGATATTAAGAGTGATTTTGCAGTGATTTGAATCATGATTTCTATATTTATATGGGTCTAATAATAAGACTCCTGATTCACTTAGCTGATGTAACTCTTTGGCTTCCTTTTCTCTCTCAACCTTTAAGTAGGCTTAAGCTATCTTCAAATCCGCGGCTCAGGGTATCAGTTATTACTTTCGCCTTTGGTGGATGCTATGGAACATCCATAATATAATCTTCTAACAATTCAAGCCTTTGTATGTGAGATGGACTCGATTCATTCTTTTAACTAAAACCGGAGTCTCCTATAGCTGTAGGATGTCAACATATATGCTACATGGATAATACTCCAAAATCTTAAGTGCGTTCATAATGTAACTATCTCTGGGTCATTGATCGAAAATTCCTTTGGTGCCTTCTCAACTTTATTTAAAAGTAAGCAATTACTTTTACAGGTCGTTGTACCACTTGTTGTATGGGTACTTGGCTTATCTTAATGCCCACACCTATTGGAATTTCGTGCAACTCATATGATCTCGAATATATTACTTTTTTTTTCGCTCATTAGCCACGATAGGTGCAACTTTCATATGGAGTGTATACAATGTTGTATTGAGACTGTTGTTATAAGATCATTTCCTGTTTAGGTCAGTATGCTTAGCTTGAAGCCTTCTTCGTTACTTTCTCAGCTAGTCTTTCGTTGTAGCACTTAGGGAAGACCCTCTAACTCATGTAAAGCTGAGAGCTTTTTACATCGTATACATAACGTAATTTTTGATGTTCTTACTCGCTTATAATTATCCTTAGTTACTTGCCTCCACGCCCTTATGCTCGTAGCGCTGATTCTTAATTGATATTTCGATTGTGTCCGCAGTGACACTCTCTTTTATTTCCATAACACTTATACGGTACCTTTTACTACCCCAACTCCTATCTGAATATTCCTCAAGGATTACGATGTCGTATCTGCGAGACTGAATTTCCTATACTAGGTTTCACTATGTTTATCTTGCATGATCTACTGATTTACCTGAGTCCTCTTGTCTAGCCATAATAAGCTCTTCATGAATCAACTACTAACTACTCGTCAGTCCATGATCATATTTATATTCTGCGTAACCTCTCTTGGGTTATGTCTTTTGTCTTAATTTAACTTTTGCACTGGCTCCTAATGTATCAATGTTCATTCGCACTTATTTATTAATAACATCAGGTGTGGGAACCCTTACTGCCTCTCCCTGACGTCGTGCTTGCAAAATATTCTGGAGTCACAATGTATCTGTAGGATCCGAATAAAGGCAATCTCATCCATTTTCCCTGTTTACCGCATTCTTCCTTTAACATTCTGTAGTTACCTTTCTCACATCTTCACTGACTCATACTCACCTTGCGGTAACCCCTCTATACCAAGGATAATGGAATTTCTTACGCACGAGGGTGACACCTAGTGCAACTGGCACACTTAGTCCCTTAAGCTTAACTCTTCTCACAGTGGTTTCTTTCGGGAAGCGTTTTCCTGAATGACCTTTAAAGGTTGTTCTTCCGTTGTCCATTCTATTATTTCCGAAACGTGATCTCTGAAATTCTCACGACGACGACTATTATAAATCCTTCGGTCCCTAAATCATGTTCAATTTTATTTTTTCTTGTTTACTAGCCCATACTAATTTCTATTATTCTGGAGGTCTAACTTAGCCTTCTAGTAATCATGTTGGAGTCACCAAATCATTTCTCAAAATAAGGATATGAATTTATGGCTTATACTCTTTATGGTCTCAAGGCCTATCACCTCTTGTCTTTTCCTTCACTTGACTATAGACTCTGTCATCCTGTCATGTTCTGAATTACCGTTATCACCAATTTATCACGTCTTACATGCAATACTTAATTTACTCTCTTCTTATTCTCCTGCTAATATCTGTGTCTATTACCTTATTCTAAAAACTTCAACAAAACATTCTTTCGCTTTCAGCTCTCCTTGCTCCATCTACTAGCTCTTCGGGTCGCCTAACATTCTCTCTTGACTAGGGACAGGAGCCATACTGAGGTAAATATTTATCCCTTTTAGGATTCCACTGCCTGTTATTTCTGAACATTCTAGTATTTATATCTGGCCATTCTATTCTAGAGTGCACCATCTGAGTGTCTCACCAGGAGATCTATTACCACGTTTGCACTATCCTTCGAAAATGTTAGCTAATGACAACAATCCATCAACTATTTTGGGTTACTTTAACCCCAGCTGGATCCTGATGTCCCATCTTTCTCTTAAACAATGAATGTTAGCTCCCATAGGCATAAGTGAGATAGGTGTGGCCAATTGTATATATCTCTGTTACTGCAAAAGTAACTTAGAATGCTTATATTTCTCTGCCTGAATTGTAAATATTGATAATCTTCACCAATTTGGTACAATGTACCCTTCTTCACCTTGCTTCTTTTACTTGTTGAATGTTGTGTCTACCTTCAGATTCTCTTATTGCTTTTTACCACATAGGTAGATAGATATTCCTGCCTTAAGGTTCCTTATCAAGAAGCCTACATGTCTTAGTACACTCAGGATCTGCTGAAGATCTCCCATTTACTCATCATAAGCATGATCCAAAATCGATTTCTTCTGACTCAACTCTTCTAGGACCACATTCAATCTCTTACCAACTGTCTTTCTAGATGTATGTACCATCGTTTACGAATAAAATAAAAGTTAGGAGTTTGAATTTTTGCAGCTGAGCTCTACCACACGATCTAGAGTAAGAAGAAAGAGTGACAGTCCTAAATGCCTTGTAGCCTTCTGCTTATAAGTGTGGTGCACAACACACCTATAAACAAGACTCTACTAGACACGGCTTATGGACTCCCTAGGATAGAACTGCTCTGATACCATGTTTGTCACGCCTTAAACCCGAAGAGGCATGGCCGGCACCCGGTGCCATAGTCGGCCCGAGCATACCACTCTGTAACTATAAACTCTGGAGGGGTAACCCTCAACTTAGGCCGATGAGGCCAAATTTTGAATCATCTGAAAATAACATCTATAATCAGCAATACCAAACTAAACATCTACATAGGGATGGTAAAGCCACAATACTGAATAAAATATGTACAGGACTCGTCTACAAGCCTCTAGGGATAACTGAACTGTATCATAGTCGGGACAGATCCTCGACCTACCCATCAAACTTGTATATATAAAATGGACTCAAAGGTATAGACCTAGCAACTCCGAGGAAGTGGAGCTTACCAACCAAGCTGATGTTTGACTTTGTCTACTGGGAAGGTCTATCCAGCTTTCTAGCAGGACCTGCAAACATGAAATGCACCATCCCCAGCAAAAGGGACGTCCGTGCGAAATAATGTACCGCATATGTTTAAGTAATAGAATAACTGAAAGCTGAAACTGAACTGATAATATAATATTTGAAAATACCTATGAGTCAAATATAATTGAAGATATGCTTACCTGCTGATATTGACTCATCTCTATCAATATAGTAAGTAAAATAGTTGTCTGGCCCTATCAGGCTCGGTATGTGTAACTACTCTACCATAGTAGGCTCGCTCATAGGCGCTCGGCCATTCTAGGCTCTGTATCTAGGCCATTCTGGGCTCGCTCATAGGCGCTCGACCATAGTAGGCTTGGTATATAACGTACCATCTGATTAGAGGTTGCCCAATAGGGACCTGCCCACCGGTTATAGGGAGTCGCGAGGCTGAGAGTTGGGTCTTGGAATGTAGGGACTTTGACAAGGAAGTCCATACAGCTAGCGAATATTCTACAGAAGAGGAAGATTAGTATAGCTTGTGTGTAGGAGACTTGATGGGTGGGGTCTAAGGTACAGGATGTAGAGGGGTTTACATTATGGTACTCAGGAAGCGGGAGTGGCAATAACGGGGTGGGTATTTTGGCAGAAAGGGAACTTACGAAGCTAGTGGTAGAGGTTATGAGGGTGAACGACAGGATGATGGCTATTCAGTTAGTTGTTTGAGGGCTGACACTATACATAATTATTGCCTTTCGCACCTCAAGTGGGATTGAACGAGGAGGTGAAATGACGCTTCTAGGATGACATGGATTGGCTTGTGAGTAGCATTCCTCTTATTGAGAAGGTTTTTGGAAGAGGGGGCTTCAATGATCAAATTGGAATGACTTTTAGGGATTATGACGATGTGAATTGCGCCTTTTGGGGGACAGAAATGGATGCGGGACTTCGCTATTGGATATCACTAAAGCTTTTGATTTGGTGATAACTAACTCGTGTTTTTCCAAGAAGGAGGAGAACTTGGTTACCTTCCGAAGTGCGGTGGCCAAAATCCAAATTGATTACCTAATTTCTGAAAGTGTGATAGAGGTCTTTGCACAGATTGTAAGGTTATCCCGAGTGAGAATCTCTCGACCCAACTTAGGGTCTTGGTGATAAACTTAGAGATCATGAGAAAGAGGAAGAAGAGGGTTATGTACAATCAACCTTAGATCAAGTGGGGAGCCGTAACTAAGGACAAATCTAGGGAGTTTAGGGAGAAAAGGGTGGATATGGGGGGGAATATTAGAGTAGTGGGGACGAGAGTGATATATGTAACATGATAGCCAACTGCATTAGCGATGCTGTTAGAGAGGTGTTAGGGGTCTTGAAGGGTTATTCTGGTGGGCACAAGGGGGACTAGTGTTGGAATAGTGAGGTCCAAGGAAAAGAAGAAGCTAAGAAAGTGGCGTATATGAAGCTAGCGGAGAGCAAGGACGAGGAGGAGAAGAGGACGAATACGGAGAGTTACAAGAAGGACAAGAAGAAGGTGATGTTAGCAGTTACGGTGGCTAAGACTGCGATCTTTGGACGTTTATATGAAGAGCCTAAGGACAAAGGTGGGCACAAGAAGAAGTACAGGCTAATTACGACGACAGAAAGGAAGGCACGGGACCTAAACAAAGAGATTTGCATCAAAGAAGAGGAAGGCAGAGTATTAGTGGAAGAGGTGCATATTAGACATAGATGGCAGACATACTTCCATAAACTCCTAAATAAGGAGGGGGACAGAGTCATTGAGTTGGGTGATTTGGACCACTCCGAGAGTCATCTAGCTTTTAGTTATTGTAGGCATATAAGAATGGAGGAGGTGGAGGGGGTGATACATAAGATGAGTAGGGGAAGAGCGACTGGGCCAGACAAGATCCTGATTGAATTTTGGAAGAGTTCGGGCAAGGTAGGCTTGGAATGCTTACTTGGTTGTTTAACGTCATTTTTGGGATGAAGAAGATGCCTGAAGTATGCAGTTGGAATATGATGGTTTTGTTGAACAAGAAGAAGGATGATATAAAAAATTGCAACAACTATCGCGGTATCAAGATAATGAGGCACACTATGAAAGTATGGGAGAGGGCTATGGAAGTGAGGGTGAGGAGGAGTGTGTCTATTTCTGAAAATCGGTTCAGATTCATGCAAGAGCGTTCTTCTACGAAAGCCATTCACCTTGTAAGGAGGTTTGTGGAGTAGTATTTGAGAGGAAGAGAGACTTGTATACAATGTTCATTGATCTAGAGAAAGCATACGACAAAGTCCCAAGGGAGGATATTTGGAGATGCTTGGACACTAGAAGTGTTCTTGTTGCTTTTACCATGGTGATTAAGGAGATGTATGAAGGATCTAAAAACCTAGGTGACGGCAGTTGGGGGGGGGGTGTTTCAGACCGCTTTATAGTTATCATGGGTTGAACCAGGGGTCATCTCTTAGCCCATTTTTATTTGCCTTGGTGATGCAAACACTGACGCAACACATTTAAGGGGAGGCACCTTAGTGTATGTTATTTGCGGATGATATTGTATTGGTTGAAGAGACACGAGGCGGTGTAAATGCAAAACTGGAGGTTTGGAGACAGACCCTAGAGTCTAAAGGTTTCAAGTCGAGTAGGACCAAGATATAATACCTTTTAGTGCAAGTCAAGTGACAGGAACGATGAACAAGACGTGGATGTGGTGATTCATACACAAGTCGTCCCTAAGAGATATAGTTTCAAGAACCTTGGGTCTATAATACAAGGAAATGGAGAGATTGATGGGGATGTTACACATCGTATTGGAGTAGGATGGGTGAAATGGAGATACACATCTGGTGTATTATGTGATAAAAACGTGCACCTAAACTTAAAGGTAAGTTATACAGAGTGTTTGTTAGACCGACTATGTTGTATGGGGCAGAGTGTTGGCCAGTCAACAACTTCCTTGTTCAGAAGATGATAGTAGCAGAAATGAGGATGTTGAAATGAATGTTTGGGCATACCATGATGGATAAGATTAGGAATGACAATGTTCAAGCCTAGAAAGGAGTGGCTCCGATGGAGGAAAAGATGGGGGAAGCGAGGCTTAGATGGTTTTGGAATGTGAAAAGGAGGAGCACAGATGCCCCGATGTGGAGGTGCAAGAGGTTGGCCCTGGTGGGTTTGAAAAGAGGAAAAGGTAGGGCAAAGAAGTATTAGAGAGAGATGATCAAGAAAGATATCATGTTTCTTCAGCTTACCGAGGACATGAACCATGATAGGAGGGTGTGGAGGTCGATAATTACGGTAGGTAGTAGGTAGTCGAAAGTGTTCCTTTTACAAACCGGTAGTATTAGTGTTAGTCTAGTGCAATATTAGTGCTAGATTTATAGTTTTATGTGTTTTCCCCTTTTCTTTTCTTGTTATCTTTTTCTTGTTAATTCTTGTGCTACTACTTTACTTTTATCTTTCCTTGAGTTAAAGGTCGATCAAAAAAAATCTCTCTATCTTCTAGGTACGGGTAAGGTTTGCGTACACACTACCCTCTCCATACCCCACTTGTGGGATTATACTGTGTTTGTTGTTGTTTTTGTTGCTTCCAGTTATACACTATGGATTTGTATCATTTTTGTCAACTATCAATGAAATCCCTTAAGTAATGGAAATTAGTGTGGCATACCTTTGTGTTCTCGGTAGACTATTACATATAATTCTTCTTAAAATTATTCATAAACGAGGGTGGATAGTAAACTCCCAATAGGCTTGCTTGCTTGGGTTCCCTCAGTTTAGTGTTGTCACTCTTCCCAAGGTTGGGGCGTGACAAGCTATGTATAAGAGCCTAAGGTTTTAAAGTGGCTTAGGATGTCTCGGCGTCGTTCCTAGTAGAGTCCTTCTTATCGGTGTGTAGTGGACCACATTTTAAATTAGGAGGCTGCTAGGGCGTTTAAGAATACCGCCCTTCTTTAGCACTCTAGATCGTGCGATAGAGCTTGACTATAAGAATATCCTTTCAACTCATGCATTATTCTAATTTTTAGGACGTGGCGCCTAGGAAGAAGGAAAAGAGTAGTCAAAGGGCAAATACTACCCCAATAGTGGTAGTTAATGCAGTTACTGATGCTACGGGTGTGCACATGAAGAGTGAACGTGCTCCCTCAACAAGTGCACCTCCTACTTCTAGTACCCCTTTTGAGATTCCGGCTTAGAATGCACAGACGCCTCTGCCAACTGATACTCCAGCTTCATTCTCCGGTCCTAGTGCTTTCGACCGAGGCCTTAGGGGAGCCCATTAGTTGTTGAATCAAATTGTGGCCTCCCAAGCCCAGAGCCTGAATGCTAAATTCACCTCTTTTAGCTATTTAGGGGATTCAACTAGTTCCAGAGTGAACAATTCCTCAAGTTAGATCCTCCGGTATAAACGGGTACTAAGACCGAGGAGGATCCACATGAGTTTATTGATGCGATGCACAAGAGTCTCTGTGTTAAGCATGCCACTGAGACAGAGGTAGTGGAATTAGCCTCTTATGCTTGAAGGAAGTGTCCTATGCTTGGTACGAGATGTGGGAAGAGTTCCGCATGGAAGGTGACCCTCCGGTTAAGTGGAAAGAGTTCCTCGATCGTTTTATTTTTCATTTCTTGCCTGCTGAGACTAGAGCCGCCCGTGCTGCCAAATTTGAGAATCTGAAGCAAGGAATATGAGTGTATGGGATTACCACCTAAAGTTTGCGAATCTTTCAAGGTATGCCCTCCATATGTTTCTTACTATGGAGTTTAGGGTGCGCCGGTTTGTTTAAGGCCTTAGTCCTTTTGGTTATCAATGAGGCTGTCACACCTCTTAAACAAACATCTGTCCTCGGACAGGTCTAGAATCATCCTTCGAATGCAAAACATACTAGATCTGCCAAGCTGCCTCCTCAACTGGTCGACCTCTCCACTAAACCTTTAGTGATGTTATATCTTTCAACATCAGGTTTCAAACCCGCCTACCCAAAATGGCCATCGGCTCTTCTTCATAATTCAAATTCTCATCAAACTACACCAAGCTAAAATTCAAAACATGTGACTGATCCTCATAATACTTCCGAAGCATAGAGAGATGAAACACTGAATTAACTCCTGACGAGCAAGGTGTCAAAGCAAGTTCGTAAGCCACATCACCAACCCTCTCTAAATTCTCAAATGGACCGATATACCAAGGAATCAAATCGCGCATATGTACCCTCTCTAGACTTGTAGTTGTTATTGTTTGCAAACTGCACTAATGGTAGAAACTGATCCTACTGGCAACCGAAATCATTAACACATGCTCTCAACATATCCTCTAGGATCTAAATGGTTCGGTAGGACTTTCCATTCGTCTGAGTGTGAAATATTGTACTCAACTCCACGTGGGTGCCTAACTCGTGTTGTACGGCTCTCCAAAAGTACGATGTAAACTGATTGTGACAATGCGAGATGATAGACATAGGCACACCATGCAAATGGATGACCTCCATAATGTAGATCTTAGCCAAATTCTCCGATGTGTAGGAAGTCATGACCAGAATGAAAGGCGCAGACTTGGACATTCTGTCCACAATGAGCCAAACAACATCAAATCTCCTCAAGGTCCATGGAAACCCTACCATAAAGTCCATATTGATGCACTCCCACTTCCAATCCGGTATCTCTAACCTCTATAACAAACCACTGTGTATTTGATGCTCATACTTGACCCGTTGAATATTCAAACACCGTGTAACATGTCCAACAATGTCATTCTTCATCGTCTGCCACCAATAATACTGCTTCAAATCATGGTACAATATCGTAACACCTAGATGAATAGAATACTGCGAGCTATAAGCCTCCACAACAATCTACCCCCTCAAAAAGAACTCATTAGGAACATAAGCCACAATACACCATCACTACCAAAAACCCCCTCCTTATCACCACACTGTAACATTATGTCCTTGAGGACAAGCAAATGGGTATCATCATACTGATGAGCCTTGATGCGCTTAAATAAGGATGATTGTACAACAACACAAGAAAGAACTCTGCTAGGCTCAGATATATCCAACCTCATGAATTTGTTGGCCAAAGCCTGAACATACATAGCCAAAGGCCTCTCCACAAAAGTTATAAATTCCAAACTCCCCGTACTCTTTGCTTTCCTAATCAAGCCATTTTCTACTATGTTAGCCTTCATCAGATAATACAAGATAGTGATATCATAGTCCTTCAACAACTCCAACCACCTCCGTTGCCTCAACATCAATTCCTTTTGCTTGAACAAATGATGGAGATTTTGATGATTAGTGTAAACCTCACAAGACACGCTATACAGATAGTGCCTCCAAATATTGAGCGCATGCACAATAGCTGCTAACTCCAAATCATGCACAAGATAGTTCCTCTCATGGGGCTTTAACTGGAGCGATACACAGGTAGTCACCCTACCTTCCTGCATCAACACACACCTAATGCCGACCCATGAAGCATCACAATAAACCATATACAACCCCGACCCTAAAGACAATAACAAAACTGGAGCCGTAGTAAAAGAAGTCTTAAGCTTCTTAAAGCTCTCCTCTCACTCTTCTGACCATCTGAACAGAATGTTGTTCTAAGAAACTTAGTCAATTGTGCTGCAATAGATGAAACCCCCTCTACGAAGCGACAGTAGTAACCAGCCAAACCTAAGAAGCTCCTGATCTTTGTAGTGACAGAAGGTCTCGGCCAACTTTGAACTACCTCAATCATCTTCCAATCCACCTTGATCATATCACTAGATGCCAAATGACCCACAAATGCCACCGAATCCCACCAAATTTGCACTTGGAGAACTTAGCATACAACTTATTCTCCCTCCAATTTTGAAGCACAATCCTCAAATGCTACTCGCCATCCTCAACACTATGAGACACAATGACAAGAATCCAAATAAGGCTGGAACACATTGTTCATAAATTGCATTAATGATTTTGGGGTATTAATCAAACAAAAATACATGACAATAAACTATTAATGCCCATAACATGTCCTTAAAGCCATCTTAGGGATGTTCGAAGCCAAATCTTCGACTATTGATACCCCGATCTCAAGTCAATCTTCGAGAACACCATGGCGCCTTGAACATGACAAAATAAATAATCAATCTGCCATGGTGGATACTTATTCTTGATGGTAACTTTGTTCATCTTCCGATAGTCAATACACATGCTAATAGACCTATCTTTTTTCTTATTATACAACATCAGTGCACCTCACGGTGATACATTAGGCCTGATGAATACCTTATCCAGCAACTCTTGCAACTGTTCTTTCAATTCCATCAACTCCTCTGGATCTATGCGATAAAGAAGTATAGACATGGGACGCGTCCCAAGCACGAAATTAATACCAAAACCAATATCCCTATCGGGTAGCATGCCCGGTACTGTTAGGATTTTGTCCTGGTTTTCTTTGCATTTTTTAATTTTACCTTTTCTTGAAGGAAGGAAAAATAGTTTGCCATAACTGATTTTTACTTTTCTTTTTCTCTTCCATATTTGATAGATTCTTTTCTTGTAGAAGAAGTTTTGCACTTTTATAGATTGAGGATCTCTCCTTCACATAACAATAGAATAACATCCACAATATAGTCCTTAGGAGAGTTTTGTTTTGGGGGGGGGTTTAT